>BBSZ01013203.1:0-14530 GCA_000981365.1 Subanguina moxae | reverse complement strand
TTTGAATTTAGGGGTGTCGGCTTATCCAGGTTTGACTGTATAGTATTTGGCATCTGTCCGTCACGCTTATTTATTTTTTAATTTGGCGCCAAAAAAAAATTTTGCTTTTGGAGACCGTTATGTCCATTGCTGGCTTCAAATTTATGTCTGTGATTGGAATCATTTCTAGTTCTCATTTTTCTTTGGTTTACGTTTGGTTTATCTGACTCCGGATAGGGGCTCCTGCTCTCAGCCTCTTGGGTCTGGAAGTCGTGCTTGGATCCCTTTGTGATGCCCCTCGCTAGACCACCGGTCCGGTCTCTAACAGACTGTGCGTTGTGGATGTTCTCAATACCAATACTTCGGCTGAAGGATTCAATACTTAGAGTGGGTTATCCCCCTGTATCGGCCGATGGATCAGCCATAAAGCATGAACACAATCTTTTGCCACCCCCTTTCTCGAGCCTTGAAGTGAAAAGTTTTTACTTCGGCTTTTGGTGTATTTTTTTTGCAAAAATTCATTTTCTAGTTTAAAAATGTGCTAAAACCAACTTTAAAATCGTTTTTAGCGTATAGCAATTGGTATAAAGGGGTTAATACATACCTTTTGAAAAAAATTGAGGGGTGGGGATCAACCATAGAAGAGACCACAAAGGAATATGTTTTTTAGAAATGCTATGGTGTTATTTGGTCTCTGTCCTAACCATCTTTTCTCAATGAATATATCTGTTTGGCTGATCTATCTTTGTCTCCTCAGATGTTCTTGGTGTTCTGGCGAGGCAGTGGAGCTTAATTTTGATGATGAGGTCACACATTTGCAATATATTATCCATGCCAATGCACTTTTCTCTATTTCCAGTTACTGCAGTTCATACCGGAAGCCCAACTGGATGTCAATCGCAGTATTGTGATTGAGGGTGAGCAGTATTTTGTGCCCAAGAAAATACCCAAACTAACAGATGCCGAGAAATGGGAACTCATTAAGGAGAATGGGGGACAGTCGGATGAGAGAGAGGTCTCACAGGCAAGGAGGAATAGAAAGCACAGACGAGGCTGGTTCTTTTTTTTTCTCTCGTGAGTAAAAATTGGGCAACTTGAGTAGCCTAGTGCTTTAGCTAATTGCTCTAACAATTCAGTGCTTAAAAGGAAGTCGATAAGATTTAAGGACTCTGCTCGGTTATAATCCCCCAGTCAATTTTTCCAGAAGTGCTTAGAAACCATTTTTAACTATTCTCTTTGTTAAAAAGAGGACGAAATAGTAACTTAGAGGGGAATAGGGGCTGAATTGAGAGGGGAATGATAGGGACCACTAATTTGAAGGGCCCTTTACCCGTCTCCCGTACTCATCCAGGGCAAAAAGTGCCTCTAGAGGCATTTATTTCTCAAGAGTATTGCTCGCATAAGTAAGGAAGGAAAACTATGTTCAAGATATTCTCTTTTCCTACAGAGTCTAGGTGTTTCTCCATGCACCAACCAGGGGCCAATTTTTGGTGTGAGATTAGAAATGTGAAATAGAGTATACGCTGGTTCACGGCTAAGTGACTTGACACCAAGTGGACATCTACTTGGTTTTGTTGGTGCATGGAGAAACACCTAAACTTGAGAAGGTTCCTTGCAAGACAAACCAAAACAGGGGAAATAAATTTTAAAGAACCATGGCCAACTGTCCTCATTTAGTTCCTGGTCTTCCAAGCAGTTCCTGGTCTTCCAAGTATTTCCTTGTCTTCCAAGCAGTTCCTGGTCTTCCATCCATCGACTAATATAGATAAAATAACAGGGGGGGGGGTCCAAGGCACAGTTTAACGAACAAAAGTGTACCAAACGTCTCTTTACCCAACCTTTAAGGCCGGGAACTTACTTAACATTCAGTCTTCTCCATTTTCAAAGGCAAGTTTTAAATGCAACCATCTTTCAGTGGACAAAGTTCGTCGGGCACTCACCAAAAAGGAAGAAGAAGAGGTTGGAAGGCTGGTCAACCAGACACAATCAACGGAAAAGCAGAAGCCATGGCGAAGACAAGGAGTTCCTGGTCTTCCATCCATCGACAGGAAAAAAGGGAAGAACAAATGGTCGAAAGTGCTCATTGCCTCAGATCCACACCAATGTCCCATGAAGGTTTTTAGACGGCTTATAAAAATAAAATAATTCCATTTTCAGTTTGATGCCGTAACTGAAGGTGGTGGGATTTTTTTTCCACATTTTAGATGGGATATGTTCGTGGTTAACACTTGGTTAACACCTATTTGATAACAGGTTTCAACAAGCGAACTTATGTGTTCGCTGGAGAGTATGTGTATCAGACATGGATGGAGAATGGTCTACAGCAACGATCCTCCTACCTCATACCGTATGACGTTTGTATTAATATGGGGAATAAGGGCTGTATAAGGGAGGGGAAGGCACAATTAATAGGCCACTTTGTAAGGAGGGCCCACTCTGTAGGGAAAGAGAAGATCTTGAACATAGTTTCCCCTACAGGGACCTACCGCATTAAGAAGCTCTGGTATGCATGCTATTTTCATGCATCCACAGCTGCTTATCGAGTGATTTATGTCTCAGGTATGGGTGTTTGTGCAGTATTTGTTAAGCCTAATAACCACCACCCCTGTCCCTAATCGTTTATACCGCCGAAATGAAACAAAGGGATGAAGGGCCTTGTAGGGAGGGGAAAGGACAAGTAAGGAGCTACAGTCGACGCTCGATTTAACGGACGGTCCCTTGGAGTCCGTTAAATCGAGCGTCGACTGTACCTTGTAAAAAGGGCTATTCAACCATATTTTATTGGGAAGAAGGGCTGTATAAGGGGAGGGACAAGGAAGGGGCCACTTTCTAATCAGGGCCCACTCAGGTAAAGAGAAAATAAAGAGAGAAGAAATTATAGTCCAGTAGAGTAAAAATCTTATTGTATAAAATAACATTATTTAGAAATCTGTTTCCGGATGGGCCCAGACAAGTGAATGCAGCCTTTACCAACCGGTGGAGTGGAGTGACCATGGTCAGGCTAAGATGTTTGTGTTTTAAGCCCATGTCTATTGTTTTTTGTGTCTAGCTTCTGGCCTACAAAACTGTGTACCGCTACAGATGGAATAGAAAGCACAAGCGATTTTACGTCAGTTTTTTTGCGAAGTTGCAGAAAATAAGGTTAGCATTGAGCTCATTTTTATTTGTAGCTTGCTCGCAACAGTCCACAGCTGCTTGGCCCCAAGGTAGATTTCCTACCCACACTTGCTTTCCAGTGGAAAGATGGACATTTGATTTTGGCTAATGTAAGCATCTCCATACTGTTTTTGCAGACCATACTTGTTGAAGACAATGGCCATTGACCACATTTTAATGGGGACCCTTCTAGCCCTCGAAGAGGACTTGAAGGGTTAAAGATGCGCGCACAGACTTACCTGCTCTCAAAAGTGAGAAATCAAATACATTTCGGGATGCTCAGGTGTAATATTCGTCCTCTTCTCAGTCAAGATCTGGTTGTAAATTGAAAACGATCGCTCGATATCGCAGGAGGCCAAAGGTGCAAACTTCATTGATGCTAGCATTCCCGGCTTTATATCCATAATCGTTTCGGCATTTTTTCCTTTTAACATTTTCGCCACATCGGTTAATTTTTTGAATCCCGGATTGTTGCGAAGAACCTTAAGTTGATCGATACATGGATTGTCACGTAGATCTCTTACCTTATCAATTTTTGACAAGACTCGCTTTCCCTTTTCTCCTGCATCGCCCGAGAGTGCCAGAACCTAGAAAAAGCCAAGTTCTAGAGTAAACTCTAGTTTTTTTCCACCATTACTAAAAAGATGTGATCAAAACAATGTGCTATAAGATTAAAATCTTGTGAGCTTTAAAAAATTGTAAAGTGCCTAAAAGGTGGGTTTTGTTCCCTCAATATATGCAAAAATAATCTTGGAGTCGAATAAAAATTGTTTTTAGAATGAATACTTTGTCACCTACAACCCCTTCCGCAACTTGGTCATGTTCAAAGGCAAACTCAAGGACCATTTTCCAAACATGCCCAGAGATGCTATTGGGCTGACATATGGGGTGAGTGTGAGCAACAAGAGCAAACGAGATGCTGCCAATTTCACCACTTTTCTCCTAATGACTGCTCATCATGGACTGCAGGTGGGCCACCTAAGCGATTTTATGTGAAATATTGAGAAATTTTGTTCAGATCTACGACCTCAAAAAATACAAGATTGTCCAGGAGTATCCCATTGAAGTAAAGGAGTATGTGGCTTGTTTAGAAAATGCACACAACATGCGGAAGGGTGAGAAGAAAGAAAGCACCAAGAAAAAATCTCCCTCATTCTGAGCTTTTCGAATAGCTAAAAGTACTCTGCGACTTCATTCCAAGTGACTAGTTTGTAATTAAGCAACATAAAGAGTAGTAGAATCTAATTTTTTAAACGGGGGCACACTCAACGGCTATCTTCTTTGTCTCACAGACAATCAGACTTAAAATCAGCACGTTTAACCGCCAGACATTTCACCGCGGTGCAAGTTTGTCTCAAACGGAAGACTAATAATTTCAAATTTCATTTATGCACCAACCGCGGGTCGGTGTCAATATTTCGTCGTACAAAAATTTCGTCATATACCTATACAGTCAAACCTCGATGTAACGAAACCCTCGATATAACGAACAGTTTGCCTGGTCCCCAGGGGTTCGTTATATTGAGGTTTGACTGTACTGAGTTAATGAGTATCTTTTGCTAAAAAGTTGATTAAAAAGAATACAAAACTCTTTGTTGCTTTTCTTCTGCTATATTACTTTTCTCAAGTGTGGTCTACCGCATGTATCTTTAGTAGGGTTGTCGAGCTCTCTAAATTTTCGAGCCGAGCACTAGGCTCGACAACCCTAATGTTTAGTCTCAGTGCTCAGCAAACATATTGTCTGTTATTAATCATTTCGAAAAAAAAATAGTTGAGCCATTTGTTTTTAATATTTACTGCCTTTTTTAGGATAATGCCAATACCATTGTTCCCAGTTTATATTTCGAGCTTTAAAATTTATTTATTTTGCTTGCATAAAATAATAAAGTATGTTACTGTTACCCCTTTCCAAGTCAAAAATTTGTTCAGAAATTAACAGTCAGAAAATTGTTTCGTAACACAACAATTGAACTATCGGGTAGGGCAAAAATTCGTACGAAAATTTAAACCTTATTTTTAATGATGAAATGTACTCTTTCCCACAAAGTGTTTGGTACCATTTTAAAGAGCAGACAAAAAGCTTTTAAAGGGTGTATAACTTCCTGTGCAAATCCGACTTTAACAGGAGCGATAGAAATAAAGATTACCTTTACTTTTTGAGTCAAGTAATTTGGAGTTATGTTTATCTTTCATCCTCAGATATTTTGAAAGTAAGACAAAAAGGAAATGGCAAATCGACGATCTCGAAGTCAGAATAGATGCATAAATCCAGGTATTTTTACTTCCATCAGTTTCTCTATGTTATATCTTAACGGAACTTTAGCCGAAGGAAAAGGAGTGGAATTGTACATGCCGTTGCCACCTAAAAATTCAAAAGAGGGAATTGAGGTGAGTGAGTTGTTTAGTTTACTAAGCATCGACTTATTGATACGGGTTGAGGCTGAAAAGAAGAAAATGATTGTCCGAACTTATTCGCAAGATCGCGCCATCAGTGCTGGTGTACACAACAATCTTCCAAAGCACTCAAACAATGCAAACAACGCGTCGGTCTTCGAAGCAATGGTTGAAGTCGGTGAAACACTCACTTCGGGGTTGGTTTCTTTTTGACTCTTTAAGCTCTAGCAATTGCAGTCGTTGTAGTCGTCGTTATATACTCGAGGATAACGGAAGACTTCGCACTGCGTCAAGCACTTTTCAACCTTCATCAAATAGTGTTTATTCTGCTCAAGCTTTGCGCGGAAACAACCTTCTTCCGAGTAAGCTCTCGAGCCAAAATAGCGTTGGAACGCAACCGTTTGTCAGCACAGCTTCGCTAGCAAATTCAGTGATCTCGTCAATTGCAAATACTCCAAACAAGCTGAAGCAGTCTATTAAACGATCGATCACTCCTTCTTTTATGCCATCTATCAAGCAATCTCGTACAACTACACCGGATAAGCAGCCTAATAAGCGATTAAAGACTCCTTTGAAGTTAAGTGTGAAGCAATCACTTGCAACCACCCCAAATACATGTCTCAAGTTGGTCGAATTAATTTTACCTCTATCCAAATTTGTTCAACACTCCTAGGTCGAGTAAATATCCAGCGCGAAGTCCAAATCGATGCGGACAGTTGGCGAGGTAAGACCTTTGCATAACGTTGTTATGGTCAGTAAAATTTAAATTTTAGTGTAACAAAAGAAGATAGCAACTTAGAGGATTTTCACAAAGAGGTGTAAGTGCTTTACTGTAATCAATGTTACTCTCTTTCTTTCTTAGCAAACGACACTGGAGGGTTGTGCAGGAAAAGTTGGAACTGATTTTGCAACTGATAATTGACATAAGGGATCGGCAGGATGATATCAAGGTCTCCATGAACAAGAACATCGCTCAAATGTAAACTTTATTTTGTTAAAGCTGCACATAGTGCAATTAATTTTCAGGCGTCGAATAAAAATTCCGAAGAAGCGGACGGATGAGAAGTCGAACAGGTTCTAAGAACAGGGTCACATTCTAGATTTCATTAGACTGCTCGTCTTAACATTATTAAATTCGTTTGTTTTGAAATTAAATTTGTTACGATATTTTAGTCTAACTTTTCGGGGGCATATGAAGGATCTTTTTATGCCCTACGACGAGGCCTTAATACTGTGTGGCGGAATCTTGTTGTATTAAAGTTTTGTAGCGACAATAATTTCGTATTAATTTTGTGCTCTGTACGTCCTGTGTTTGTCGTACGTCCAGCTCTCTTTCATGCATTTATTATGGTTCTCTGAAGAATCTGTCCTACGCTGTTCTACGATTCTACTTTTCTATGATCTATTCTACGCTTTTTGAAAACCTGGACCCGCAGCCCTGAAATCTTTTTACCGAAATACGATGGTCTGAAACCTGAGCTGAAGATATTTTTTTTGTTATTTACAAGCCTTTGGCTGCAAGTAAAATTGTTGAATTGAAATGCACAATTTTACTTGCGACGTGTGGCTTGAGACCTATCATTTTTATTTCAATTGAAATCGACCCCTGATTTGGGCACTTTTACCGTCGATACCCCAGACACTGAGCACGTGATTGCAGAAGAGGTTGATTGACCTTAATTGCTTCCTTGCTCTCATTGCAATCATTGCCTCCCCTATTCATCCCATTGTCCAGCAGGATTCCTGAATTTTGATTTATGCGAGAGACACAAGGATATATTGTTGTGCAGCATGAAGTGATGTATGCAATGACTCCTCCTCACCACAAATCCCTGCTAAATGAGGGAAGAGAATACTTTTTTTTTGTGCACATTGGTTTTATAATCACTTCTCTGTCTGTTTCATACCCTCTTTTTGCAGCAACAATTCATTGGAGCAAGCAATAAAGTTGCTTTTGAGTGCTGAAAACACTTTGATTTCTCTCGGTTTAATAGCTTGTTTGTTCACTTTTTAGATGGCCGCTTATAGAGAAGGGGTATCTCTTTGAAGAACTTTTAAATGCACAAAAAGATTAACCCCTTTTAACATCAGAAGCGATCCGTAGTGTATTCCGCACAAATCTAAACTTCATTTTCGTTATTTTCGGATGGTTTGCTGTTTTCTCGGCAGTTTTACAAGTTTTTCTAATTTTTTTGTCCAGTGTGTAGCCCTGGACATGCTCTTTCTAATGCAGCATCAGTTGACTCAATGTTGCTGGAAGAATTTAATGAAAAAGATCTTTTTAATTTTGGTCATTTCCGTTCATGAGAAAAAGGTAAGAGCAAGCGCTACAAAATTTTTCATAGGTCATTCTGACTTACTTCTCTGCATTTCAAATGTCGGTTCGCTGCCAAACTTTTTGTTGAGCCTATCACTCCCAACACTGGTAGACGGAAAAGCAATAGCAGCGACTGGCGAGTGGACTTATCATCGTACACATTACAGTCATTTTTCTGCCCTCAAATTGGCACCTCTCTTCTTTTTTTTATTCAAGGCCATCTACAGGTAGTTATTGAGGTGTCCAAAAAGGTTATTGACCATCATCAGAGGTCGTTTCTCTCATTTAATGAAGAGATTGCAGAAAAAATTGTTTGATCTGGGAGGTCATACAGAGAGACTACTGGATGTAGAGTAGTCTGGGAACACCATTCTTGCTGCTACTTCACTATTTGCACACACACACGGGTCGCGGATCGCATTTCTGGTACTTTGGAGCAGCACATACTAATGTATCTCTTGTGCTGAAACTTGGTGATTTTAGAACTTTTGTGCACACAAAAGATTTTTGGCCAAACTGAAAGTGAGATAATTTTTTAGGTGTTATTGTAAACAAATTTTGGGCTTTGTTTGTTGCAAATTATTTCAAAGAACCCATTTACAGGGCTATAAAACCGGTCCATCTCATGATTTCGTCGTGACCGTATTCTCGTTGCGCCCATGATTTCTTCACGTCCGTTATTTCGTCGCATATCATATTTTAGCTGTTGTAAAGGCGTTATCGAGTGAGGCAAAAGTCCGTACGAATATTTAAACCTTATTTTTAATGATGGAATGTACTCTTTTCCATTGAAAAGCCCTTTTTCTCTTCTTTCATTTCATATATATGATGCTTTTCATAGGGCGGTCGAAACTCAGCAATGGATTTAACAGAACTTTCCGGACTCGATCAGTGTCGACATATTGGACTCGCAATGATGGAGAGCGGACACCAAATTTCGCTGAGGGAAACGTGATGGACTACTTTGTTTGGCCTGAACTGGAGAAGAGAGCATGCAAAGAGTCTCACCGAACCATGGCTGATCTCAAAGAGTGGTTGTCTTCCACTGGATATGATAAAGAAAGCAATTGATAATTTTCCAAAACGTCTCCGTTGTTGTATTGCGGCCGAAGGTGGCCATTTTGATCATTTGTTGAAATGAAGCTCCAATGCCTTTGACCCATAAACTTTCTGACCTCACTGGACTTTATACACCTTTTCTCGTACCATAATTCAAATATTTTAGGGAAAACACAATGAGATCGATCTCAAATGACTCAGGAAGAGCTGCAACTTCATCAGCTAGGATGTCCGCTCATTAGAGGGTGCCTGCTTAATAGAGTAAATAGGGTAATTTGTAAGACATGGTTGTGGTTTGACATGTACATTGTTTAACTCAATTGCACAAACTCAATTGGAAAAAGGGCACATCGCCGCAAATAGTCAGAGGATCAGCCCTAATTTTTTTTGCTGACTTCTGCACTCTTTAAGGACATGCTAGTGTATTCCAAACTAAGCTGTACTACACCTCTTTAAGTGTAGCCTAATTTTGGCTTTCTAAATCAATTACACCGAAAACATTTGGCGATGTTTTGGCCGCAGCGATGCTATTTTGTCTGTGGCCGGTTCTAGAGTAGGAACAAAAGTTTTGCACTTTTCTTTAAATTTCTTCTAATGATCTCTGAAGTATATATTCATTTGCGGTATCTCTTCTTTAGGTGGACATACCTTTTACTTTTATTTATTTGTGTGTTCGTGTTTTCCCCCTTTGCCCCCAAAGAACAGCCTGTATGCATTGTTGTGTGTATCCATCTATTATACTTGCCCTCCATTCAGCAGATATATTGGCAAATAAACACCAATAAAAGAGGTGCATGAGTTAATGAGCAAAGGATCAATCAGTCAGTTAACAACAACTAGGTGCCTCCTAAGACTTATTGTTAATTTAACGTATAACCTCTATTAATCCTCCCCCCCCCTCTCGTCACGACGGTCGGTGGTCAACCATTTTTTACGGCTCAACCACCTCACAATTGAGTGCTCACTGACACCATACTCAAAAATGTAGCTGAGATTTAGGGCTATATTTTTGAATATGGTGTCAGTACCCAATTGTGGGGTGGTTGAGCCGTAAAAAATGGTTGACCACCGACCATTGTGACGAGAGAGGGGGGAGGATTAATAGAGGCTATACGGTACCTGCTTGATAGATGCAAAATAATTTTTTTTGGTTTAATATTTGTCAAGCCAATTCTTATTCAGTTTACCCTATAAATATTTTTTGTGATATGTGGAAATATACTCCTGCTTGACTACAGTTGACGCTCGATTTAACGGACGCTCAAAAAGTTCTATTCACAGCTGGGTTTGCTACTCCCCCCCTCAGTTTTTGACATCATTTGCTAATTTTTTATATTGATGTCTCTAAGGCAAAAAATTGTAGAGATTCTGAATTTGCCGGTCGTTTTTCAAAAAGACAACATCATTGTCTTCAAAAAAGCCAACTCTCGATTTAACAGACTCATTTTTCTAAAAAGGCGTCCGTTAAATCGAGAGTTGGCTTTTTTAAAGGCGAAATTGTTGAGTTGTGTAAAAACGACCCGCGAATCGGCAAAGTATGAAAACTGTCGACTTTCCAAAAACCGACTTTCTGTGATGAAGGGAAGCGGAAAATAGCTTTTCTCTCCTTTTTAGCGTATTATAAATGCTTAGAAGGGTCTAAAACAACAGGAGGGACCAAGCTCAAAAATCTGTACCCAATATAGGATAGGGCCACACATCCCAATGGCTGTTGCGTGGAGGTGTGGTTGTAACTACAGTTCTAGTTATTGTCTATTGCACTTTTTTCCATTAGAATACTTAACAACTTCATTTTTGATTGGCCTTTCTTGATTTCTTTTAGTATTTCCACTAATTGAGAAAAAGACAAAAAGGGTAGAATACCCTTTAAGCTATTTAAAATGGTTATTTTTTATATTCAGCAGGATTTACGAGAAGATTAGGTAGGGAGAGTCGCTGCTGCCCTAAAAGCAAGTATTTTGTGGGTAAGGGCGAAAAGCAACAACTTTTTTGTTGTTCCCAGCGAGGGAAACCAGAATAAAAGCTGTTTATGTTGGGATGCTTGCCAATTCAATCCACTCAGTTCCAACTCACTGCTTCACAGTTCTCCTTTCATGGTTTACAAGCGAAAGGGAATTTCTCCTCATCCCTTGCTTTTGTAGGTGCACCTGGGGACACCCACGAATTAGGCTAAGCCAATTGAGTCTTTTCTTGCAAGGGTGTAGCTTTCCTTTCAAACTAATAATTCCCATGCTAAAGTAATCACAAAGGTATTTTGAAAATGACTTGGGACCGCTATGTGATGTATGTGCTTTTGTATGTGTTTAACCCAAAGCTGAAGATCTGAACAAAAGAAAAGATTACCCAAAGGCCAGAGCTAGAAGACGACAGCAAAGACAGAGAAGAATTTTTCAATGCAAAGCTTTAGGATTCTACTCCAAATTTTATTCATATGACTCGCAGTCCGTTACAAAAATCCGTATATTTGCGACACTGCGAGTCAAATAGCAACAGAGGACCCAGGCAAAAAAAAATGCACCCGTCTATTTTTTTTCTCAATGGTAAAAAAAGACTGTACTGCTGCCTTTACCCACTTGCACTGGTTAAAGGGAATAAATGTGTCTGTTGTTGGATAATTAGTGGCTTATAGAGGAGGGAGTGGTTGGAGGAGAGGTGTTTATTGACACACTTGACATTCTCCTCACTTAAACGGCTCAGGAAGAAGAGCATTTCCCTCCTATTAGGGTATACAAATTGTGGGTCACTATTTGTGCTGACTAACTATTACTCGACTCCCATGACACCTTCGTGTGCCCTTCTGTGTCTTCGACATTGTCTTTTATTGTTGGAGACTTTTTGCAACAATAGAGAGAGACGGAGCCGATTGAGGCTAATCCTCGATTTGCAAATGCTCCTCCAACACCTTCCAGTCATTTCTAAAATCTTCAGAGTTTAGATCAGTAGCTATAATGAATTCTATTGGCTGCTGTTCTTGCTACTTCTTAATACTGCGAAGATGATCTTTAATCCTTTCAACTTGTCTAGTATTCTGCTCTACGGAGTTGAGCCCACGCTCGGTGCCTTCTGCTGTTTACCTTTGCTTCAAAAATGCCCAAAAACACATCTAGACTTAGGTCTAGACTGTGCGGCAACCACTGCTTCACATCTGCAAAATACCGTATTCTCTCTAATAGAACGCTAGCTGAAACGATAAGCTACAGTTTAAGTGGTAACTTGCCTAAGACTTTCTGGAAAAAGTAGGCCAAAAACACTATGCCAAAAAGATGATTTTGAATTAGGGAGGGGGGGGGCGTTCTATTAGAGAGAATAGGGTATGTGCCGAAGTAAAAACTTTTCACTTCAAGGCTGGAGAAAGGGGGTGGCAAAAAATTGTGTTCATGCTTTATGGCTGATCCATCGGCCGATACAGGGGGATAACCCACTCTAAGTATTGAATCCTTCAGCCGAAGTATTGGTATTGAGAACATCCACAACGAGATCGGACCGGTGGTCTAGCGAGGGACATCACAAAGGGATCCAAGCACGACTTCCAGACCCAAGAGGCTGCGAGCAGGGGCCCCTATCCGGAGTCAGATAAACCAAACGTAAACCAAAGAAAAATGAGGACTAGAAATGATTCCAATCATAGACATAAATTTAGCATGTTTTGCTAGTGTCTTCTGGACATGCTATATACCAAAATGTAGCCTAGATTATAAGCTACATTTTGGTATATAACATGCCCAGAAAACACCAACAGAACATAGGTCAAAAACACAATGCCACAAAAACATTTTTTTGAATTTAGGGGTGTCGGCTTATCCAGGTTTGACTGTATTATGTCAAAAGTGTCCTTGGTCACTTTTTATTGCCAATACAGTCAAACTTCGATATAACGGACCCCCTATATAACGAAACCCTCGATATAACGAACATTTTGGCTGGTCCTCAGGGGGTTCGTTATATCGAGGTATGACTGTACTTTGAAAACTTCTTCTCCTATACCGCTTGTTTATCTAACTACATTAGCTGGCTAGCTCAAGTTTTTATGACTGTTAAACAAAGTTGTTAACGATATTTTCTCTTGCTCAAAGCAAATAGTAAGTGGTAGTGAGGTGTGTAAACAATTTTACTCCAAGCCAAACACCCTGATTGGGCATGCAAACCAGTTGGATTGACTCCTCTCAAAAGAGTGAAATTAATCCAGCTTTGCATTGTGTTTAGGCTGTTGCAGTTGGTGCTGCTGCTGCTGCTGCCAATAGAAAGTAGCTAAGCCTCTTGCCTTTACATACGTAACTCAGGCCCATCTAAAAAGCGGGCTGTCACTCCCAAAAACTATTCTTTTGGTTGTTGTTGAGAGTGATTGCTGGTTGCCTGAATTCGCTCTCGTTGCCAACCATTCATTCAACAATACACCAACAAAAAAATCTATTGGTCATCCAGCTAGCCCTTTAGCACTACTTTTGGGCCAATCACTACTACATCATACACTTTTCTCTTTTGTCAGTTTTTCGTAGAAATGAGAGTTATTTGTCTGATTTTGTTTTAAGCCTATAGTAAACGTGTGCTTCCAAACTCCTCTATACCAATTTTGGCCCTCTTAAAGAATCGAGCCCATTTTTTGCCTTAGTCCCCCTTGTTGTTTTTTATGTGTTTTTGTGTACCGTATTTTCTCTAATAAGGCCCCACTCGTTTGATTTAAAATCGTGTCCTTGGCATTCTGTTTTTGACTCAACTTTTCCAGGTGACTCTCAAGCGATTTACCAACCAAATTTTAGCTTATTTTCTCAGCTTCAATTTGGTTGGTAAACCGCCTCAGAGTCATCTGAAAAAGTTGAGTCAAAAACAGAATGCCAAGAAAACGATTTTAATTCAAAGTGGCTGGGGCCTTGTTAGAGAAAATACGGTAAGACGGCTTTGTGGATTGACAAATTGAGTGATGAAATTAATTACAGAATTAGTCTAAAGCTTATTTACTACTCCTTTTCCAACAAATCCACACAAAATTGCACAGAATGGAGGATTTGATGGACCGTATCTGGGGATGCTTTAACAGACCATCACCAACTGAAAAAAAGCCTCCTGATCGCTTGGATCAGCACGACCAGGTTGCTACTCAATCTTTCTCACACACCAAAGGTAAACGCTTCTAAAATTGCACCAAATATTTGCCTGTAAGCTTGTCTATGTTTCAGGAACCAAGATGACAGTGAGCAGGACAATGTCGGATGACGCAGCAGCTAACCGCCGAGTTTTGCAACTCAAGTCTGCAGACAGCCAGTATCTGGAGTCTGCTTTTCGTGATCTCCTTGTTGGTTTTTATGTTTTGGTTGGCATCATATGCATAACTTACAAGGAAACCACGTGAAACCTCCGTGCCCTTTTCCATTTCTGTCAATTCCAGCATGTAGGCCGTGCCCAAGTGTGCAGGTAAACTGCTGTTAGATTTTGCTATGGTGCTATAAAACACTGAGATGTAGTACCCTGAAGTTTCCTAAAACGACCACTGTCAGGTTATATAGTGGAATCGATAAATTTCTCGTCAGAGATGTTGGTAGTGTAGTGGTATCGCTGCGGCTCTTTTTTGCTGGATCCAGGGTTCGACTCCTCGGGTAACAACATTCTCTTGTTTATATTTTTTTATGT
>BBSZ01013195.1:0-20303 GCA_000981365.1 Subanguina moxae | reverse complement strand
TTGCAAGATTCGAACATTGGTCTTTAACCTTTCAACAAACATAAACATAGATGATAAGACCTTCATATAATATAGGAACGAACAGTAATTTATGGATAAATTTAATGCTGCTCTTTCTTGACCGATCTTTCAACACCATAACCCTGAAAATCGAAGATTTTTACAACGACAAACCCTGCAAACTTCCCACCTTCCACCCCTGAGGCTTATCAAACATGGCGTCTACTTTGTCTACTCTTGCTGGCAACGGCGTACTTCCGTAAGTCAGTGCATTAGAAGCACAAGCGCTCGGTGGATTAAATAATGTTGATGGGGAAAAATTGAAGTTTTGAGAAAGACTGGAAGGCATTTGGTCACCAACAGCGAACGCACTATGTTCGAAGCTCGTCGAAAAAGGCTGAAAATTAAACCATAATTCAAGTGTTGCATTAAATGTTGTGATCCAAAGCGTAACCTGAATGCAAGAACACCCTGCTGAAAATCTGTTAGGAGCAGTGTTCAAAAGAGCGACACGATTAGAGGAACAAGCCATTGGTTTTTTCGGAGAAAATCCACGAGCCCCATTATCCCTTTGATGGCCATAGGAATGCTCTGACACGTTCCTGCTGTAATAGTTCTTCTGAGGATGACTGTCATCAGACCTTCGATGAATTTTTGTAAGGCCAAAACGCTGAGATTGAGCACCCTCCACTAAGGCGATTGAAGCGCTTGGAGAAATCCTTTTAGAACCGGTTCTAGCAGAAGAGGTTTCATCACAAAAGCTCGAACTATAAGACGACTTTCTATCTTGACGCGAAGAAGTGGGTGGATTATGTCTACTGCCCCTGTCGCTATTCATAGAGGAAAGCGATGACCATTTAGTTTTTGATCTGCTCGGCTTCCCTCTGTTGCTTCCATGGGCACTAATCTTGGATCGGCAATTTCGATGCTCACTCACATCTGAAGATAAGAACTTATTACTAGTGGATTGCTGAAGTCAATGCTGACGATAGAAAATTAAATAAATGCACTAACCAACTTTCTTGTCAAAATTTTCCTGACATTTTGCTGGCACTGTTTGTCGGTCCGTACTTTCAAAGGAAGCTCTTTCACCACTCTCTTCGGACTTCCTTGCATCGTCGATGGCAGATTGAGTAGTTTCAAAAGAAGCCCTTCCACCACCTTTTTTAGAGTTCCTTGTATCGGAGATAGCAGATTGAGAAGTTGCAAAAGAAGCCCTTCCACCACCCTCTTTAGAGTTCCTTGTATCGCTGATGACAGATTGAGCGGACGTACCGCTAGAATTTTTCAAATTATAGAGTTATAGTTACTCCCTAATAAACTTGTTTGCACAACCTGGAAGCAACAAGTTGAGGTGAATCTTTCTCGTTGTTAATTATTCGATATAAATCTGCCAACGACTCCTTTTCAAGCTTGTCTAATCCCTTGCTTGCAATTGGATATGGGAAGCAGCTAGAAAGTTGAACATTGTTGGAACACGCGATAATTAATGGTAAGAAAAGCGTTTACCGACTAAGGTAGGGTCTCAATTTTGCAATGTATGCATTCCTTTCTTTTGTATATGCGCTCTTTTCGCTATTTTCCAGTTCTTCAATTGACATTTTGTGGGCGCCCTAAGTTAAACAATTGCCATCATAAGCTCTGTGTTCGCAAGTAACTAACCCTCAAATGATTTAAAATTGTAGGTTCGCAAAGCGCTACGTAAATGCATTCTTTTACAGGACATTTCAAGTAACAAATCAAATGTTCTTTGTTGATATGTGTCTTCCTTGCAGAAAGGCTTTTTGCTTCAAATCCGCATATTCCGCTTAAATAGGGCTCATTTCGGTGGATCAATTGAAGAAAGACAAAAGTCACCATTGATTATCATTGACGGCTATGGCACCAGGAAAGCAAATTTTTATAAGACGCGAGATAAAGCTATCCCTATCTTCATTGATTTGCTTGGAACGATGGTTCCGCTGAAAATTAACAGACTCTTCTGTACAAATTTGTGAAGATGTGAAATATTATACCAGGACATGTTCCTTGTGAGACTTGTAGTTGTTAGTAACGTCTTCCTTGCACTGATTGCACTTCTGACTGAGATGACCACGATTTATCTGTCTATCGAGCTCTGCTACCTGATTATCCTAAAGAATACCCACAAGATCTAGCTTCTATGTTCCATATGACAAGCAAAATTTACCGTCAAGAAGTAGTCATCTCTGGCGTCATGATCTACACTTGACACCCCATTGGAAGAGTCTGCTTGCGCAACGACCTTGCTTTTAGGAATTTCCGGAACTACTGAAGTCGAGAATAGTGAAGCCGACAACTCTTCTTGATCCTTATTCTTTTTCACAGAAGGATTTTTTGAAGGAAGGACCAACTGAACGTCGTCATCTGAGCCAGACTCACTCTCCACAGTTTTTTTTTGAGGCTGCACAGCTTTCTTCGAATGAATTAATGGAAGGTTTTGGACACATGCCGGTGCTGGGTTGTTCTCACTAAATAAAGGAATAAGAACATTGAGTTTAAACTATCTTTTGCTGAGCAAAAATTACCTTGTAGATGGCTTGAAAACAGCTTCATAACCATGCTTAGTCGCAATTAGACAGTCCTTGTAAATAATGCAGCAAAGTTTTTCCAAATAGCGATTGTTTTCCTACAAAAGTTTTTTGGACTTTACTGTATTATATTACCCCCCCCCTTACAACCAAAAAATTTACACTTTTTTGGGAGGAGGGGACAATTGGGGGTATAATACAGGAGTACCGTTTTTTGAGCAAATAAGAAAAAGTTCCACTCACATTCTGTCTGGTGCGGTGACCAGATGTAACCTAAAGAAGTTAAGACAGTAAAAAAGGCTTGCTAGTTAAAAAAAACTCACCTCATGTTCGATTATTGAATTCAGATCAGCACTTTTGAATTCGCAATCGATACAATAATGCGGAGAATAATTCAAGTGACTATGAATGTGCTCGAACATCCTGACTTTTCCACAATTCTTCTCACAAACAACGCAAAAAATGCTATCTTTTGACATTATTCTGAAAGAATAAGTTGAAAACAAGTTTCTGTACGGTTGGTACGATGTAGTTTTTAGTCTCGCGTCTACAGACGATGGACTGTAGAGCCGAAATGCAAAATGCTGAAGAAGTCCATTTTCCTATTTTATTTTCCAAAAAACGACAACAAAGTCTACATGGGCAGACTGACAACTTTAGACTCTACGCCTAAAACCGAGGAAAAATCCACAGATGTACATGAAAGTAGAAATCAGCTGCCAAAAAAGACTGTTATCTAAGAAAAAGCAACAATGTTTACCAAGCAGAAGATTACCCGCCTCAGAACAGGTGAGCCATTTTGAAAAACCTCAACAAACTATAAATTGACAGCAAAATTGTGCCAATTCAAACAACATTTCATTGTTTTTCATTGCAGCTCTTATGCGCGCCACCCGCACAAAAGGGCTTTTACTCAAAACATTATCGGATTGGTTGTAAAGGGATCAGACTCGCTCCTCGAGTCAAGGTTTTGTGTTCCAGTGTATAAAATTTTTGTTTTAGCTTTAGTTTGTCTTGACTCAAAGGAAAATTGCTTTTTCATTTTATGGTTTGTTTGGCAAATTCAGAATCCTTGCGATCTTTTTGCCTTAGAGACATCACTATCAAATTTGTCAAAAGATGTCGAAAATTGAGGTAAAAAATGGTCGCACCCAGCTGTGGATCGAACCTTTTAGGGGGTCGTTGAATCGAGGGTTATCTGTTTTTATTTTACTTACATATTTTTCTGTCAATATTTTATTGGAGTTGTGGTGTGTATGTCTGACTTATTGTATGGCTCTGCGATTCTAGTTTTCAAAGAGGTGTCACTTGCTCTCAAAACATTTTTAAAATTTCGACCCCACTTCAAAACATTGAAGCAAGTTGGAAAAAAAGTTGCTTCATTGAGGGCCACTGATATCTCTTTGAAAAATAGAGGTCTAGAGCTAAATGCTGGTGCAAAAATTGAAAAATGATTGCTGACACACAACTAAGAAAAATTGAAGACATTTGATGGGATAAAAGCATCAATTGGAAGAAGGAGAACAGCTACAGTTGTAATAGATCATAATTGGCACCCCCTTGAGCACCGCATTTGAAGTGCTGTGTGTGCATGTGCAAGGTCGACTACCTGTAAACAAATTTCAATAATAATAATAATATATTGTGATGTCATTGAACTATGCAAAAGCTCTCTCTAAATACGAGAACAAAGGAATAGTGGGTTTGCCAGAAGTAACCTTTTGTGAATACTCTTTCTTCCAAAAATTTTAAGAACAAGTTCGTCATTTAGGTTTACGACTCTACGGAAGATGTGATTGAGAAGGCGAAAGAGTTGGCAGATCTTTTGCGCAAAAGTCAATTTTGCGTGGTTTTCACAGGAGCTGGAGTGAGGTAACATTTTCTTTAAATTTTTATTAGTGATGGCATTTGTTTAGCACGTCTGCAGGAATACCTGACTTTCGCGGGCCGAAGGGGTAGGTGTTTGTTGGTCTATTTAAAATGCCTGTTTGTTTCCTACCGGAAGTTTGGAATGGAAGTCAAAAGTTGATTTTCTCCTCAATACGGGAGAAAAGCAATTTTTAATTTCCATTCCAAACTTTCCGAGACATACAATACTATTCAAGGGTATGGACTTTGGAAAAAAAGAGGGAGGATGCAGAAAGTGTTGGATTTGAAGAAGCAAAGCCCACTTTCACTCATTTCGCTCTAAAAGCTTTGGAAGCTGGAGGGATTATTAAATTTGTCATCACACAAAATGTAAATAAGCTGTTGCTGCAGAAGACATTATTAACCAGCTTGCTTAGGTGGATGGACTTCATGTTAGATCAGGGTTTCCACTCAACAGGTTGTCAGAACTGCATGGGAATGTGTTTGCTGAGAGGTGTGACCGGTGTGGCAGGTCACTTTCTTTTGTAAAAAAACCTTGTCATCTTTGGCTGCTTTTCAGAAGATACTACCGAGATTCTCCACTAGAAACCATAGGGTTGAAACTGACAGGCAGGAGTTGTCAGGGCACGCGAACAAACCGAAGCTGTAGAGGCAAACTGAGAGACACTACTCTGGACTGGGAAGATGCTTTGCCTGAACCGGACTTTGAAATTGCGCAAGCTTTCTCTAGGTAAACCCGATGCCATTTTCAAGGTCTTGCTAAAACATCCAACATTTAGAGCTTCTGATCTGAGTCTTTGCTTGGGCACTACTTTACAGATTAGACCAGTTGGTGACCTGCCTCTCCTTTGCAAACGCAACGGCGGTAAATTGGTGACTGTAAATCTTCAAAAAACTCAGCATGTAAGATTGCCGTCTCTAGTTAAGAATTCGTCTCGGCCTACCAACTCATTTTTTGACACACTCTCATGAAAAAAGAGCTCAGAAATGAGAATCTTCGACTGGCTTCGTCTTGGGCTCAGCACCTAGGCCTAGCACAAAAATGGACCGAATTCTTAAGTAGAGCCAGATTGGCTATGCATTGTTGGTGTACGCAGAAAATGATAGATGAATTTTAGCAGAAGAAGACAGATTTGATTATTAATGCAAGGCTAGACCAAGTCTTTGAGCATGTCATGCACTTTCTGGATGTTGATGTTGATCTCACATTTGACTCAAGTCTTTTTGATGTAGTGGAGAATTCTTTACATCCACTGGAAGTACATGTATCGCCGAAAAAGAAGAGAAATAAGCGGAGGATAGAGGATGTGGACTAATCTCGTTAAACATTGTCCAACTATTGTCTTTTAATGATATATATTTTTCCTTTTTTTAGGTTTTGGTGGTCTAATAAAAAAATATCAGATTTGGACTCGTAATACATTTTGACTACTGGAAGGTCTCCAGAGGTTTACCTGGTTCAGGGGTTTACCGGGTCCACGGGGTTCAAAAGTATATTGAATCCAAAGGTTCCAGAGAGTAACCCGAGTGCAGGGGATCCAAAATCATACCGGGTTCAGGGTTTGAGTTGTATAAAAGTTTTTTTACAGGGAATTTTGTCCCACACCGACAATTTTTGATTTAAAGCTTCCGTGAAGGCTGTTAGTGTGAGATATATCTCAAAGGGAATGTACATAAACGGATATATTTGGCTTTTGTTTCCAAACAATATTTGTTATGAGAGTGCGTTTATCTGTGCGCAAGGTGTCTGTTGTCGTGCTAGCCACTCTTGAACACTTTGAAATTGGGCTTTTTTATATCAGCTACACTTTCAGCTGTTTGCAAAATGTTATTAGATTGACAAAAAGCTGATGTCCTCTTCATACAATAATTATGAAGCCAACTCCACCGCCCTCCCCCCTCCGCCGATGGCTGGCCAACAGGCGTTTCCCTCTGGTTCCAAACTAGCCGCATATGTTCATGGAACCAGAAGTTTATTTTTCAGTTTCTTTTCAACTAAATAACACATTTTTGATATTCCAGATTTTACTCGTCCTCCTCCTATGATTCCTCATACATCGGCAAGTCAGATGAGTATGAACAACGTGGATGTGGTAAATTATTATTTTTTTCCTTTTACTTCACTTTTGAGGATATAATTTTTTATAATTTAGGCAGCTATTAGCTATCCTCTATCTGAAATGAATCTATCTAGCGAACCAATTGCTTCGGCGATGCCAAGTCTGGATGGTTCAGAAGAAGGTTGGTGATTTGAGTGATGTTATTGTCTAAACTACCTGCAGTCAAGTCCCGATAATCCGGCACCTCTCTTGGGGGACAAGCCCAGGCTGACCTCTCGAATACTAAGGCTGACTTCTCGGATACTTAACTTCAGCATTTAATTATTATAACCTGATTTCTTTTGCAGATAGAGTGGCAGCCTTTCTGAATGGAGATTATGCCGGTTCTCGTGACTATTTTGCAAACCAATCGGTTGGTGATGCTTTGTCACCTAGTATGGACGGATATCATGTAAACTCATTCAAAAAATAATGAAATTCGGTCGAAATTTTTCTTTTGATTCAGAGTTGCTCTGCATATTACGCCTACCAAGGACTTCCCTCACACGTTTGGACGGTTGGTTGTCCAAAGAAAGTTTAGCAAAAAAATTACGGTATTCTTTTTTCAAGAATCGGACAAAGTCGCAGCCAGTCTCTCCCTTTTTTGTAAATCCTGCTCTAAAAGCGGTTGGAAATTTTTCTCTACATTTATCTGTGCAAAATTTACTTCTACAGGAAATAATAAGTCGCCAGTTGTGTTTGCAATGCCGCACTTCGTCTGATGAGTGCCCTAGTGTGCCCGCCCAGGTATTTCTTTGCGACTAAAGCGTTAGATAAGCAAAGAAGAGTTTTGAGGTAGAGCAATATTTCAACCTAACCCCATTGAATGAGCACTCAAGAGAGCCTAAGCCGGGCACTGCAGCAACAGGGAGGTTGGGAGTAGTTGCACAAGAAGCAAATGTTTCGACATTTAGAGCATTTAAGGTACCTATTTTCGAATTGTTATTCAAAAAATTCAATTAAATCACTCCGGTGGATAGTCTCCTTCGTACTCGATCACTACCTTCCATCGCTCCACCAGATGCGTGAAACCTTGCATGACAAAACCAGAAGACTTGGACTCAAAGGATTGCTTGACGAAGGCCGTGATTTCCTTTTCTGTTTTGAGCTCTGTCTCCTTAAGGTGATTCTGCAGCGATCTTCATCTCCATTTTGGATTCGTCTTCCACCGTATTGCGCAGCTTGTCCTCATCCAAGTGGCTCGACCTCCCGATCATCCTTCAAGTCTTTCACACCCTTTTCGCAGTTCTTGAACCGTTTTGGCCATAGCAAACACCACCACTCAGACGACTCTTTATCTTGAAAAACCTGCTCCAGCTGCCCAGGCGCCTCAACTCCACTCATCTTGACGTCTTTCTGGAGGAGGAAAAAGAGGTAATGTCGTTGATGCTTCTGCGGATTGTCGAGTTGAAGATGAGTAAAAATTAAATTCCAAACCTGTTTTCCCCCGGGTGTATTTCCCGTATGTAATACAGCCAAAACTCGATTTAAGATACACTCTTGGGAGGAGCTCAAGTGTATTTTATATCGGATAGAGTCAATAAAAAGATACATTGAGAATGATGAATATTCTAGAATAGCGATGGTCTGATGTATTGTCTGAAGAGAGTACCCAGTAAGGTTCTTTTAAATTTTGTTTGTAGAGCTTCATTGCCCACTTTTTGCTGACTTTGTAAATATATAGCACCAAGACCACTCTCCCAGAAGCAACTGATTGCTTGCGAGAACTGGAAGAGACTGTGTCACTCAAATGTATGTGCTTTGTAGTGGGTCTTTTTGCGTTCAGGTTGTCCGTGTTTGTGTTCAGGTTGTGCAACTCAAAGAGGTCGTTCAGACAAGAGCATTCAACGACAACTGTAAAAACGACTTCCTTGTTGTGACTCGAGCTCAAAAAAAGAAACGTTTTAGCTTTTGTGTTTGTCTACGACTTTCATCCTATGGCGGAAACGTTAAAAACCTACCATTTTGGCAAGGGTGCAAAAGATCAAGGTAGGAAGCTAAGCTGGAAAAGAGCACTATTTTAATCTTCTTTACAGATTCTCTCCTTTCTAAACATATGGCTGGTCCAAATTTTAGTGGTCTGCCGGAAAATGTGATGTGGAACTACATCATCCAGCTATCCTCCGCTATTCGCTACATCCACAGTTGTGGGCTGGCTATCCGCTTTTTAGACATCAAGAAGTTGTTGATTAGTGGCTCTAAGTGAGTGTTGTGCACATACCAATTTCGGCCCTATGTCACAGGGGGTGCGTTTTTAGCCTTGGTCCCCCACTGTTGTTTTAGACCCTTCTGAGCATTTCTACACTTAAACACACAACTAAGCCTTAGGCTTGGGGTAGGTCAGCCTGGGTTAGCCGAGGCCCTTGGGCTTAGGGTAGATCAGCCTAGGTTAACTATGAACCAAAGCAAACTATGAAAATTTTTTTAAAAATAAGTGAAACAGAGTATGCTGAGTCTCGGCTAACCTAGACTGGTCTACCCTAAGCCTAAGGCTTAGCTGTGTGCTAAAGTGTACTACCTGGGTTTTTGACCTTGGTAACCCAAAGCAAACTATGAAAATTTTTAACTTCCCAAGGACCGACTTTCTATGATGAAAAAGTGCGGAAATTAGTATTTTTATCGTCTTTTAGCGTATTATAAATGCTTAGAAGGCTCTTAAACAACAGGAGAACGAAGGCCGAAAAACGCACCCACTTGTCGTATAATGCCCCGATTTCTTGGCTCATATTTATGTTTAAAGAATTCTTATTGGTTGTTGTGGTATGGATGATGTGCTCCATGCGGACAATGTGCGCAACATTGTGGCCCAACAGGCAAGCCGGTTGTCCCACCCAAATCCGAATACAATAATTTTCTTTTTCATGTGGAGGATCTGCGCTCTTTTGGTCTAATACTCATTATTTTGGCGGTGGGCAAACTGAATGCCAGCTACCAAGACTGTATTGCCTCCTCAATGGCCTACATTGACCAGCATGTGAGCGTCGACTTGAAGAACGCCATACAGTCCTCTTTTTTTGCGTTTTTGATTAGACCTTCTTTCAGCTCTTCCACATTTTAGTCTTTTGTATGGAGCTAAGAATATTGCCGGACATAAAGTCACTTCCATCAACGAAATCATGGTAGACTCTATTGGTAAAAATTCAAAAAAAGAACTGTTTTTTGGCATTGTGTTTTTGGCCCACTTTTTGTGGACAAGTCTTAGGCAAGTTACCACTTAAATTGTAGCTTATTGTTTCAGCTAAAATTTGCGTGGTGACTCGCCTGAGAGTCGTCTGGGAGAAGTTGCTCAAAAACACAATGCCAAAAACACCATTTCGAATTAGGGGGGGGGGGTGTTTAGTAGAGAAAATACGGTGTATTTTTTTGATGACTCCTGGGCATATTATATACCAAAAGGTAGGCTAGGTTCTAGGCAAAAGTTTCTGCATACCTGATAGAGTAAATATTGTGTAATTTGAAAAAAGATATTGTAAAAATATGTTTTAGCCGATGATCGGTGCCCGTTTCTATGGTCAGATTGAAAACTTGCAGTTGAAAAATGACTTTCTGGAAGATGAACTTTCTAAGGTAGGTCCATCTTTTTTTAATTAAAAAAGACTACTAAATTATAACTCTGCTCCTGTTCCGAAAAAAAACACACTCTTTTTTCTATGAACATCAAAAAGAGGGGGTCAACACGTAATATATATTGCATTTCAGGAGATAGAAAATGGTCGGTTGTTTCGCATTCTGTGCAAGTTGAACATTGTGAATGAGCGCCCTGAGTAAGTGTTTTTGGCTGTGGGTGGGGTATGTAGGCCAAAATTTTTATAAGGTTTTTGAATAGATAATTAATAAAAAAAGTAAAAACAACTATCATGAACAAATCTTTGACTGTTTGCTCCAATTTTTTACGATGCTCTTTGCTGTTTTTAAGATGCTATCTTTTGAAACTGTTCCGTGACTATGTTTTTCACCAAGTAACAGAGAATGGTCGTCCCTGGGTGGACTTCTCTCATGTTTCCTCATGTCTCAACAAAGTGAGTCAAAGTTTAAAAAAGAAAAAGTCCAACTCAAACCAAGCCTTTTTCCAGCTGGACGCTGGAGTGGAGGAGAGTATCCAGCTAGTGTCTCGCAACGGTGAAAATATTTTAATCGTCTCATTCGCAGAACTTCGAAAGTGTTTGGAGAACTCTTGGAAATGTCTGTTTGACTACAACAACGGCACCAACAAACACTTCCAACCACCCACCACTCAGCCAGTCGACTCCTCCAAGCCGTAGTACAGGGTGTGGAAAAAGTTCGCCTACCGACTTTAAATCAATTTTTTTTTTAAGTGTTGATTTGAAGTGGGCAAAGCAGCCCCGACATTGCTTTTCGCCGATTATTCCTTCGCCAAAAAGTATTGCGAAATGACTGTGTTTCCATCCATCCTTTCTCGCACTGGTACAGCATAATATGACGCATATGAATATGGTTTTCGACACGCATTTTTATCAACTAAAACAAAAAGTTGACGGCACCAGAAAGAGGACAAAATTGTGCACAAGATATTGTATTCACACCTTAGAATAACCTCCATTTGCTTGGACACAAAGACGCATTCTTTTTTGGACGGCTGAGGCGAGCACTCCAACGTCAATCTCATCCTAAGCTTTTTGAAGAGCAGCTTTGAGTTTGGCGAGACTTCTGAATCCTCCTCTTTTAGAATTGCCCAAATTGCATAGTCGATCGGATTCAAATCGGAACCGTTAGATGGCCATTGGTCAGAGTCAACCGGCCAACGATGAATGAGTTGAATTCCCCATCGGCAATGTCCTTGAATAATTTCAATTCGCTCTTCGTTCACGATCATTTTTTCATCTAAAAATTCAAAACTAGAAACACTACCAAGTGCAGAACTCGTGCATTACAGATTTTACAATAAAAAATAACTAAAAATACTTTAACAAGTTGATTTTAAGTCGGTAGGCGGACTCTTTCCCCACCCTCTAGATTTTTGGGATGGGCTTGCTCTACAAGTTGTGTACATTTCTCTCTTTGCAAATTGTTTCGTTAATGTTGGTGGATTACGGAGTAAAGTAAACGAGAATAAAATCGCAAAACCTTTATTCATCAATTTATAGACCCTCCAAAGAATGGTGTCGAAGAGACATGCCTTTAAACTATTTACATTGACGTACTCACACAAAAACTATTGTACAGTCGAAGAGAACAGCCGGCTCGGCGATTTAGGTGCTAAATTTTTTTGGGTAGGCAAAATAAATATAATTTCTACTGCCATACAGCCCACATAGAATGTGGCGATGACAGCAGAAAAGGTGTGTGTGTGTGTATTGGAGAGCCAAAAAAGAGACAAACCGATGATGACCAACAATTGCTATGAACATGGAATTGAGCAGACTTTTGACACAGAGAGAAACACACACACACATATACAATGCTTTTTATACACACGAGGTGGCTATAGTTTCACAAATAAGGCATTTAGGCTCGAGGGCTGTTACACAGCTTGAGGGCTGTGTGTGTGTGTGTGTCACAAAATAGCATATGAAAAGAGGATGCAAAAAAAGAATTGGCGCCAAATCTTTTTTCATGGATTTTTTTTATGTTCCTCTATCCGGTCTTTTTCGGTTTGGATCCTCTGTTTTTGACTTACATTTTGTTGGTGGCTCCCAGTCATTTCGCTCTATTAGAGAGAATAAGGTATTGAAGGGAAAGAGCTGGGTGCAACTCATTCAATCCAAAGTTTATTTCATCAGTTTGATACCAAAATGAGCCCAATCGCATGGCCAACATTTTAGTATAAAACTTGTGAAAAAAAAATTAAAAAAATAATGAGAACCAGGTCTCAACTTCCTCCTCTATTAGGTCATACGGAAAGCATCATCAGTTTTTTTCTCGCCGTTTGGCAATTTGACAATTCCGCAAACGAAAAAACTGGCTGGCATTGAGTCAAGAAAACAGTGGGATATCACACTCCAGTTGAATTTTGCCTCTGAAACCACCGTTGACATGTCCCTTCATCGACTGCATCAGGGTTATATACGCCTCGCAAATAGTTTTTGCTGTTAGGGTAGCATTTTCACCAGGATCAGTGTTGAATACGGTATTCGAGCTGCATTTTCTAAAAGCACACGAAATAAAGACACAATGTTTCAGCTGTAAGTCTTTCAACGACGAGAAATAAACCGTTCAAAAAACCGACAACACACTCCCTATATGACCTAACATAAATTTAATTGATTGTGAGAATTGTGGTCCACACATCTTGGCTTTCTGCAATCTTCTTTCGACCATATTTTTGCGGTTATCCAAGAATTTGAGAAGCAGTGGAAACAATTTTAGCAACTATTTAAAAGGAAACAATAAGGCAACCATATTTTTGTCTATGAAGGGATGGAATAGAAAACATGTTATTATATGTAGACACTAAATTTTGGGCAAAATTTCATACGGTCAACCCTCGATTTAACGATCCCCCTAAAAACTTTTTAGTAAAAAGTCGGATCCACAGCTAGGTCCGACCATTTTTTTGCCTCAATTTTTTGACATCCTTTTCCAATTTCGATATTGATTTCTCTAGGGCAAAAAATAGTAAGAATTTTGAATTTGCCAGTCGTTTTTCAAAAAGCCAATGTTATTGTCGTTTAACTGTAGGTGTAGGCTTAACTGTAGATGTAGGTTCAACTGTAGGTGTAGGTTTAACTGTAGATGTAGGCTTAGCTGTAGATGTAGGTTCAACTGTAGGTGTAGGTTTAACTGTAGGTGTATTTTTCGAAAACACTGCCCACCCCTAGTTCAAAATCATGTTACAGTCGACGCTCTCGATATAACGATCACCCCACAAAGTTCGATCCACAGCTGAGTTCGACCATTTTTTTACCTCAATTTTCGACATCTTTTGCGTTATATTGGCTAATTCGCAGCCAATCAATTTTCCTTTGGCTTTTTAGTTTTCTGTTCCTTCTCTTCCAGACTAAAATTTCCCGAATATTATTATAAAAAAAAAAAAAGAAAGTAGAAAACAGATTTTTAATGTGTTCACATAAAATTCTGCGTCGAATCCCTCTAGGCTCAGCAAGAACATCAACAAATGAAATAGACTCAACACATAGTTAAAGAAAAAGCACAAATGTTGCATAAATACAGGGAGAAAGGTAGACTCCCACTCCTTTTACCTCTTCTCTGTTGGAGGTGAACAGGAAGAAGAGGAGCTTGTAGGAGCAGTTGCCTCTTTTTTTTCGCTTTTATCCTTTCTTTGAACTGAACAAGCACTCGCTTCAGCTTCTTGTTTTGGAGGCTGTGGGGCGCCGGTATCTGACTCTTTGCTCGACGGCTGGCATGGTTGCTCCTGAGATGGCTGCTCTTGTTTCACTTCACTCTTGGCCATAGCAGTTGAAGAAGGAGGTGGGGGAGGAGGAGAAGAGGAAGAAGAAACCTGTTGTTCAGCAGTGTTATTTACGCTTTCTCCAGCTAAAGGTGTTCCATTTGGGGCAACTGGCTGGATATTGTTTGGTGGAACTCTAGCCACCAAGTTGATGACTGGATAGCTGGCTGCATTCATCAGTGCAGGCGGAGCAGATTGGAGTGAGTATGCACCAGCCACAGGAGGGGAGGGATGGTGCTGTTGCCCAAGGGGAGTGAAATTTGGGTTGGGAGCCCTGTAAGCTGGTCTTGACGGGGCAGAGACGGAGTCATAGCAATAGGCCTGAATGAAATAGGTTTCTTGTATAAATGATAGGATGCTCCTAAAGGTCTTCATAGCTTTGAGGGTGGTCATTTTATGAGCACTTATTCAAGGTTGGCTATTTTTGAAGACTAAAATAATTCACCGGAACACTTAAACTATACTCCAGCAATCGATTACACCTAGCTGGAATTTTTAATAAAGTATTTATCTACACGACTCAACTAGGAATCGAAACCTTGTAAAAGAGAACTCTTCGAAACTCAACCACTCAGCGACGAGACCTGCCTACCTCTCTCTTTAAATAGTAATGTTATTAAACAGTATAGTAAGTGCTGGGAGTATAGTGTAACCGAATGCTGGGGGTATAGTGTAATTCAACCAACTCACCGTTTCAGTGGAACCAGTGGGAGTCATAGTGACCATTTCACCCATTGCAGCGGCAATGTAGGCAGCACTGCCCGCAGGGTTAGATTGCACTGTATTCGGAATCATATGGCTGTCCATAGTCTGCATCTAAGCACACTACTGTTTACCACTGCAAACAAGTCAAAGCCAGCTTACATTAAGAGGATATGCAGCCAAATAAGGGTTAGGCGTGGCAAAGTATTGGTAAGGCCCAATAGGGTAGGCATGCATTGAAGGCGGAACACCCGCTGAATTGGTATTGCTTGTGTTGATGTCGGAATTTTCCAGACTCAAGCCATGTTGCATTTGGCTGGCCAAGGCAGCCGCCATTTGAGTTTCATAAGTGGCGGGAGAGTAGGCTGCACAATACATAATTATATTACACATCTTGCGAAAAAAAAGCGCAAATATCCACCTGGATTAGCCATTATTGATTGTCCATAGGGCTGCTGAGTGACTCCAGTGCCGGCAAGAAAATGGTATTGCGGTTGGCCTGCAGCACCTCCAAAGCTGACATATGAAAGTTGGCGATTGGCATTTGCAGCATCGGCCATTGAAAAGAGAGCTGCTCCCGCTTGGTTAGAATGTTGCTGTGGGGCGAAGTCGTGCGCGTACACAAACTAAAAATAAAGAAAAAGGAGATAAGAAAACTTTCGCTCCAAATGTTTTCACCTGATCGGTGATACCAGCTGCCAGGCCAGCAGATGCCAGATCCAATTGATTTGGTGCTGAGTTGTCGGAGTAGACGCCACTAGAAGAGATGGAACGCTTCGACTTTCGACTGCTATCCGCCAGTTTGACCACCAATGGTTGAGTGCCCTCCTCATCCAGACAACTGCCATGGAATTTCTGCAATACAAAGCGACTAAAACCTTTAAGCAGCAGAAAGAAAAGAAATTCACCGAAATAATTGCGTCACAACACTCTTTGCTGTGCATACGGGCAAAGCCCACACATCGACTGCTGCCGTCCGGATTTCTCAGAATTCGAGTGCTGATCACCATGCCTTCGGCGTTGAGTAGCTCTTCCAGCATCTCTTCAGTGAAAGTGTTCTGCATGCGAAGACAAACAATTTTATACTAATCCTCTTACAAAAATGTTAAAGTTACAAACCGGCAAATTGGCAATATATAGGTTAGTTGGATCCTGCTCCTGTTGCTGAAAACGAAAACAATAATCGTAGCACTTACAGAATACGCCACCCACTTGATTTAAAAATACGCTACCCATTCGATTTAAGAATAGAAATTTTTAATATCTACACAGCCCAACTAGAAATCGAAAGATTGTAAAAGAAAACTTAAGATAGACCAGCCTAGATTAGCCGTGAATATATATAGCCTGTTTCACCTAAGTTTACTGACTCACGGTTAACGAATGGATGGTGTATTCTGTAATTTAGCCCAACAATCAATTCCAATGCTGCATTCAACAATTTTCGAGCCAGCTGAAATGTCCTGACTTATGGAGAAACATTAACAAACCTTGGCCATCTGAGCTTGAATATTCTTCTCGGCCAAAGACTTGACTGCGGAGCGAGCCGCCTCGGCGGTGTCAAAGTCGACGAAGCCATAGCCCTTGCATTGGTTGGTAGCTTTGTCAATGATGGCTTTTGTAGACACAATTTTACCATAAGGCTCACACATCTCCCTCAGCTGGTCGTCTAAAAGATTAATGCTTGTAAAAAGAGTTCTTCATGAAATCAGAAACCTGTAGTGTCAGCACCAAGTCCACGAATGTAGAGATTAGTCTAAATTTTGGAGCTTGTATTTCATGAAAAGTGACAGCCAAAATTGCTCACGTCGCTAAGCATAGCCTCGTTCCTGTAGTTGGCGCCTCCACCACCGCCGAAAAGTGATATGAACTTGTCCTCATCATTGTAGCCGATGCTGCTCATAGTAGAACGTCTGCCGCCACCATTCAAGTCCACTGTAGGGTTGGTTTGCTGCTGGTGATGAGTGTATCGTCTGTAGCTGCCGATGCCTCCCGCTCCCACGTTATTAGCCTTCTGATAGTGCTGGTGCACAGGAATCTGCGCGTTGGAAGAGGCATTCACTGGCTGGTAAATTGCTCGAGGACTGGCTGCATCTTGCTGTTGTTGCTGAATTTGATTGCGACCAAAAGAGGCTGCCGCTGCTGCTGAGGAATATCCATTGGATGTAGTTGGCTGAAAGAATTTTGGACTCTACTGTATTATACATTATTTATAATAAACGATTGGGGGGATGGGGTATAATACAGTAGTACCGAATTTTGATAGTCAAATCAATAGCCTAAGCTTAAGGTTTTATCACAGGAATAGCTCGTCGCTTTCAGATCGCCTTACCTAGAAGATTCGCAAGAAAAAAAAACTAGAACAGGCACTCACCACAACTGCGGCCGCATAGAAGCCGGGATGCTGCTGATTGGAGGAGTAGAAGCGAGAGCCACTCATGCCACCATAACTTGAAACTGTTGCTGCCATTGTCTGAGAATCACAAGGGATGAGAGCTTGTTGCTGTTGCATTGGAGAAAAGGTAATACATCCACCACCGTTGCTAGCTGATGAGCTGTTGCTGAGAGTTGCCACCGCTCGGTTGACCATTCCACGAAGAGGAGACGAATAAGAGGAGGATTCACGAGACCAATTCCAACTAAAACTCTAGTCGATTTTGCTGGTTTCCTTGCTGTTGATCCACAAATATAGCATCCAACTAGAAATTAGATCATTAATCACGAAAAACAGAGAGAGATTAGATATGTGTGCTGCTTCAGCAACAGCTAGCCAACAGTCCAGCAGACCAATATATGTTGGCTAACACAAAGGAAGAAATATTACGAAGGACACATACTTGGCTGGTACAGTCAACCCTCGATAACCCGACACCACCAGGGACAAGGCTCCGAGTGCCGAGTTATTGAGGTTCATTTATCGATAAAGCCGCTTCTCGGGACCTTACTTGGAGTGCCGAATTATCCAGGTTCATTTATCAATAGCCATTCCGAATCTTGATGTCTAAATATACGGTTCCTAATCAACAGTCTAATAGACAATGAGTGTCTTGCTACAATAAAATTTACCGCACCTTTATCTCGACTGTCACAAATTTCATTTGAGCACAACAACACTCAGATTGCTTGAAAAGAAGGAGGAAAACCTGAGAACAAAATGAAGGATTTAGAAAGAGAAAAAGGCTTGGAAATCTGCCAAGGAACGACCACCCAAACAGGTTGTCAACAACCACAATAGCCAGTCAATAAACAAAGCGCGAGATTGGAGAAGCGAGCAAAAGAAACTGGCACAAGGCTGGCAACCTGCCATCTATCATCCCTTTTATCCACTCCCAACACCCCTCCCCCCAAAAAAAAACTACGCTTTCATCCATTAAATGCAGACAACAAAAATCTGGGCTGCTGCCAACCACACCAAATACAGTCGAACCTCGTTAAACTGGCACCCCTAATTCAAAAAAATGTGTTTGTGGCATTGTGTTTTTGACCTATGTTTTGCTGGTGTCTTCTGGGCATGTTATATGCCAAAACGTAGCCTAGAATCTAAGCTAAATTTTGATATACAAGATGCCCAGAAGACACTAGCAGAGCATAGGTCAAAAACACAATGCCACAAACACATTTTTTTGTTGAATTAGGGGTGCCAGTTTAACGAGGTTCGACTGTACGGCACATACACACGAGAAAGGAGAAGAAAAGAATGAGGTCAAAGAAATCACGGCTGACCTATGGTCGTCATCATACTGATACACTTTCTCCAAAAAAGTAAGAGTCAGTAGGGTGGACACTCCAAGTGGGGATCCAATTGAGCTCATGCAAAACTGGCTCAAAAACCGGCACGAGAAGGGGGGGGGAGAAGAAGAGAAAAGAATTAGTAGGAGTTAATCAGGCCGTTTATTTCATTACTCAATTCAACAACCACTAGTAGCACGGAGGCCGCCAGCAACAACAAATACTCTCCTTAAACATTCATCCCGTCTCTTTTCCCCTTTTCCTTACCCTCCAAAAAAGCGAATTGATAAGTGCGTTGAGAGGAGGAGGGGGGAAATGAATGTGTGTTACACTTTTGTTATTAACACACACACACAAGGGGGAACAACAGCAAGAAGAATGGGAGCAAGGAAAGGATGGTTGGAGCAGCACACCACTGCGTCCTTTAGTCAAATGGGAATACACACACACACATGTGTATATATGTGGTCAGGCAAGTAGGCAAGAGAGGCAAGCAGGGTATAGTGGAGTAGTAGAAGAGGGGTGTGCTATTGGCTGGTTGCCAACTGGTCGCCAGACCTTCCCGCTTTTTCCAACTGTAGGAGCAGCTGATGGGCAGTAGGGGGTTTGCAGGCATACTCCTCCTCTTCTTCTGTTTGTCCGTCGGTTTGGGCGGGAGGAGAGGCCGAAGACGCGCAGCAGCGATGAAGAAGTTAGTGTTTTGTGGTGGTGGTGGTGGTAGTGGTGGTGGCTGGTTGCCCCCTCCTGACTGGGCATTCAGCCAAGGTTAGTGGTGCTGGAAGAAGAAGAAGAGAAAAGGAGCAGAGAAAGCACACACACACAAATGCGCTCTTGTCCGTGTTGTTGTTGTTGAACCTAATCAATATTGGCAGTGGCCTGCCAAGTAACTGCTTAACCAGTCCTCTTCCTCTCTCTAAACAGAGGCATTTGCACTAGAAGTTGTACTCTCCCACACAACTGTCTTCTTCTTTGTTGTCAGGCGGCAGCGAGGTTCAGTCAGCAAAGAAATGCCTTTGGAGGCGAGCAAAAGGAGAGAACCATGTGACAGGGCAGATCGGCAGAAGCAGCAAAAAGACAGAGAGGAGAACCGCTTTCTTCCATTTAATACAAACCAGAAACGTTATTAATATGTAAAGGAGCAAAAGGGGGAATAATAGACACAGCTAGTGCGCTTCATAATTTTGCCTTCGATCGGCCTGTCAGCTTGGACCACTGCCTACCACTGCTCTCGCAGTCTGTTTTGATCAAACACACACACATACACACATATTTTGTATCGGCGGGTGGCGACAGTAGGGGCAATGAAAAGATATGATGATGGCTCGGCTGCCACCAAGGGATGCATTTCATCGACAGCACCACCAAATCAAGGGAACCAAATAATTGGGAAATTAAAGGGATAGCAAGTGATTTTTTTTGACGCATACAACACAGACTAAAACAATGCGACCGGGATGGCAATATCTATTGCAGTGGGGAGAAAAAATGTATAGCAGTAAGTTTGGAGGATGGTAGTACAAATAAACTGGACCAGTGATGACTATGTAGTCGCATCTTTGCAACAACAACAAAAAAAACCGTGAATCTAGTAGGGGGTTTTGTAGAAGAAAGAGCAGAAAAAAAATACTGTTATCTTCTCGCTATTGCAGGGCTTCTAAATGTACTTTTTAAAAAGATTTGTACTTTTTTTCGGTCCCTGTAAAGAAAACTTTCGCATGAGGCGTAGTTCTCATTCGTATTTTCATTTCCTTGTTAACTTTTTGTTCATTTGTCTTTGTTTTTTCTTCCTCAGATTGCTTAAATTGTGATATTTTCAGTGCTAATCTCAACCAAAATGTCTCTTCGCTGCAAATTCGCTGCAAGTGGAAACGGTGAAAGCTCTTCTCCAGGTACGGATCAACTTCGATATTGAATGTGCTGGCGTCTACAAGCTGCTTATGGAGGATGGAGAACTGAGAAAGAAAGTTCAGGGAATGGATAAATGGA
>BBSZ01013179.1:1638-19555 GCA_000981365.1 Subanguina moxae | reverse complement strand
TTTCCACCAACTCGACCAAAAGCAGTTCTAGCGGCTCAACGGAGCCTCATATGGAAGTGATTTTTTGACCCACGGGTGCCTTTTTCAACGGCGCTTCTAGGTAAAACAGGAAGAAAGCTTTTTGGCCAATGGAAAAAAGCAGGTGTCGAAAATGCTGATTTTTGCCTCCTGGATAGTTCATTTCTGAGCCTGAAAAATGATGAAAAATTAAAATTTCAGAAAAAACTAAAAACACAATTTTGTTGTGCAGAAAAAACGCTATCAAATGAATATATTCACTTTGCCAAACAACAAACAAATCGTTGCAAAACGTAAGAAATTTGAAAACGCTACAAACTTTCTTTACAACCCAATAGGTTGCTTCTCTGAAACTAGGATCGGAAATAAACGAGGCTTAACTTGCTTTGTCAAGACGCTTGAATTACTTGGTTTTAGCATTTAGGCCGACATATTTTTTAGATTTGATATGAAAAAAATTCAAAAACCATCGATAAATGACAGGTTGCCATCTTTGTGCACTTGATATTTGCAACTTTTTCAAGACTCATACCATTCTCGCCTGAAGATATGCCTCCAAAAGAGCATCCACTTCCAGCTGTTTTAGCAGTGCAAGGGCTGCCAACTGGCCAGCCACCACTTGCCAATCTGTTTGTTGTCCCAATTCGTTTAGCAGATTGTCCACCATCTCCAATCTAGCCCCCAATAGTCGATTGAAGAGCGTTTTGGACAGATCACTATCCACCTTTTTAAACGCTTGGCTAGCATATTGGCGATGGAAGTTCTCGGCCAGTAGCAGGCAAAAAACATCTCCTAGACTATCATTAGTGGCACCGATCTATTAAGTAGGGGTTAAAAATGGCATTCTGCAGTAAAAAAGCTTTACTTCAGGCAAAATTGAGTTGAGAAGGATAAAATGATGCGTGAAAAAACCGCTTTTTTTGGAGGTAGCAGTAGAATTATTGGTGGTGTCGGTAGAGGATATGGCTGAAGCATTGCCCACATCAGCTAGCTCCGCTACTAGGTTATTGGCGATTTCGGTAAGTCCTGGAAAAAACAAAAATTAGGGCAAGTTGGTTTAGAATTTTCTGTCACTTTTGAATGGCCCTAATGTTTTTTCCCAGCCATTTTTTGCTTGGAGAATATCCTGGAAGATAGACAGCAATACCTAACAATCTAGTCAAAAATTAATTGCATAAGATAACGTATTGTCTCTACCAAAGCCATATGCGCTTCTATCCTTTAACTTCAAACTTTTTAAATTTATTTTAAATATATGATAAAACATGGTATAGCACGACCAACATCACTCTCAACAACTCCCTCCACCGTGTTTTCAATAATCAAAAAAGTATAAAATAGAGAATAAAAATTTGAAATTTCATTCTGTTTCTAATTATTAAAAACACTGATTCACCGCCCCAAACCCCCCCCCCATTTTGGATCGGATGGTTTGAGATGGCTAAAAAAGTTATGGCCATTTAATAATTCAAAAAAAAAAAAAAAAATCCTGCATCACGCTGTGTTTATAAGAATTTTTAAGAGTTTACGTTTAACTGTATTGGAGGCTTCTAATACATCTCTGTAACGCCGACCAACCATTTGTCTCAACTCTTCTTTTTTGTTCTCAATTTCTTGGCTGAAGATTAGAGCGATTTGTAAGATGAAGTCGATGAAAAGCTTTTCAAAACACTCACTCAAATGAGGACTGAATTTGGACCAACTGTTCCACAGTGAGATCTTGCATAAGTCGGGGCACATCCAACATGGCTGTTACTGTATTAGTTCCGGGTTTCAAAAATCTGAAGGAGTACTTTTTACGAGGAATTAAGCAAAATGTGTTTTTTAAATTACTATAAAATAGTTAACTTTAGAAATTAGTAACTATGAAGCAGTTAACAATTAAAAATAGTTGACTGCAGAAATTATTAACTATGAAGCAGTTAATTGTAATAATTAACTTTAGAACTCACATTCTCTTTAGTAAGACCCTATTTTATATATTTCAAGCTTTTTTTTGCTATAAAACTACACAACACTACATTCCTATCAAAAAAATTATTCAAATTTGTAAAAATACTTTGAAAAAGACGTATAAAAGTCGCAAACTAGAATATTTAAAAAAGACTAAAATTTTTTGTTTATCAATTAAGCCATATTTCTCTCGTTGTGCACCCTCAATTTATCTTTTACTCATGTAATTCTAATGATAAATAACAATTATCCGAAACAGGCAACTCTTGTCTTAAAAGCTTTTTATTTTATTTTAATAACATAAATAAAATCAATCAAAGACATTAGTTAGTAAAAAATGCGAAATGATAATAGAAAAAACCAGTGATTTAACAGCGATTTGAAAAAAACACAAGCACTCAATCGTCGATTCAGTGAGAGGCTTCGCCTGCTTTTCCAGCAATCTAAAACAATTTAATTTTTGTGGCTGAACTAAAGCGAACCAAAATCGAATATTTACTCGTTTAAAGTCCTGCATATTGGTGGCCTGCAATGGAGTTCCGTACAACTTCAACTTTTCAATGATTGTCTAAATCTTTTTGATCAGAACTTATTTCTTTAAATGTATGTCTTTGCTAACCTTGTCAGAACCAGCTTTGTTATCCTCCACAAATAACTGAATGGATTGTATGTTTTGGAATTTAACATAGTAGAGTCCTTGAAGTGATTCTTCTCCAAAGTCTAATGTTTGAATGCCTTGAGAAGACTGTAAACAATTCAATTCAACTTATGTTGTTTATTTTTAAATTTTGATTTATTAAACATAAAAAAGTAGACTTTTTGATCTATTCTTTGATAAAATTAAACATTCTAGCCATTTAACTGGCATAAGCACGAAAAAAAGTTACTTGCGCCTTGTCAAAGTCGAGAGTAGTAGGAGTGTTAGCAAATACTTTAACTTTCTTGGGTCCAGCCCCGTTAGCACCTTGAATAAGAAGGGAGTGCACCTTGACTGGCTGGTTGAATTGGATATTGATTATTAACTGCTCGTCACTATGCAAAAAATAAATAAATTTTTACAAAAAAACAAAAAAGACCAACCAATCTGACACAAGTCTCCCAGTCCCATCCAGCAAACCTTGAAAATTATTTCTGTCTTCCTCATTCAGACATTCACATTGAGCACGATCGATAAAGCCGAGAAGGTCCAACTGTCCAGGCACCGGTGAATCTGTAGCCATGTATTATTACACTAGTTTGGCCTTTTTTTTGGCTTCATGCATAATTATTGTTTGTTTTTATGTGAAAATTTTGAGTTCTAACTCAAAATCCAAAACCCATTGAAAAGCGACTAAATATCTTAGGTCATTCTTTAGAGCATGTACAACACCATGCTCAAGTTTTTGTTCATCTTTACTTGCGGATATATTCTTTTCACGTTTTTTGATTTAACCCAGGTCTAATAATTAGTATAAAAGAGAAGATTACTGAAGGCCAGAGCTAGAAGACGACAGCAAAAATAGAGAACAGAGCCTCAGAACCTGAGTTAAAAAGTCGTAAGAAAGTTCCAACAGATTGACATATACGTATAATGGGTAGAACATTTTTAAAGGCAACAAAATTCTCCTATGTAAAAACGTAAATCATGCATTAACCCAGTACATTGCTACTTTACCCAGCTGACTGGGCACATTTTCCGACCATTTGCGCACAAAGCCTTCGAGAGCGTCCTTGCTGGCTCCACGCAAAGAATCCATTTTTTGTCTTAAATATATTGTTCTTGTATAAATAATAACGAGAGTCTACCCTACCCATTGAGGAAAGCGACAAAAGTAGGCAGGGCGGTAACATTATTTTTGGCCTGAGTCTCTAAAATTAAATACAATGTTGGAGAAATAAGTGTCAACCCAAAGCTTTAACCCTTGCATTTGTCGACATCTACCTGAATACAAGCCAAGATTGAGACTATGTTTGCGAATGTAGATTTCATAAATGTTGACAAGATAAAACACAGAGCATGCTTACCTTGGCAAACTTCAAATTGGGGTAGAGATCGGAGATTTGCTTAAAAATTGGAGCAATGTTGTTGCATGGTCCACACCTAGATAATTCTTCTGATGTATATCTATAATTTACTGCTTAGGAATCCTTCATATAAGAAAACCCTCTATATAACGTGCGGTAAAAAACGAAAGCAGAAAAAAGATTTAGATGTTAGTTTAAAATATAAGAAAATGAACAAAAAAAGTTACCACGTTGCAAAGAAATCTACAATAACAGGCGTAGTGCCCGCATTTGCAAGAATAGTGTTGAACTCCGCATCGGTTTGTGGTTGAGCTAGTGGCATAATTCTGATACGAAGGCGAGATTTGAATATTGAGTCTGTTAAAAACAACAATAACTTTTGACAATAAACTGACAAAAAATTTGGACTGAAAATAAAAGAAAGCTGCTTTTGAAGTAGTGCCAAAATATCGCTGTCTTGAAGTTTTTTCTACAGCTGGTTCAAATCACTTTTTGTCTCACAGGGAACAACATTTTAAATTCATTGTATTTGAAAGAGGCTGGTCTAAAGCTCGTTCTTGGCTGCTCTTTCACTTGGCTGATAGCATTTCATATAACACTGACTGATTTATAGTTGTTAGCTTATTCTACATAAGCTAGACGACTAACACACTGCAGTTACAAACCGATGTTTTAGACTGTATTTTAGGCACAATTTATTGCCATAAATAGGCGGTTACTTTTCTGGGGTTTTGAAAAGACTATGCTAAAATTGTTAGAATTCTAGACCAAAGCTGTATCAATTTATGCAGACAGAGCTAGAATAAAAGAGTTGAATGGCCACACATATATTTCTAAAGTGTCGTTTGTTGTTCTGCAGTAATCTGAGATTTTCCAACAAGTGTTAGCTGTATTGAGCTAGAACATTTTCCAATACGATTCATGGCCACTACTGTGTAGGTTAATGTGCTTGGCAAATTGTTCATCGGGGAACCATTTAGCTTCAAACTGTCGACTTGTAGAGTCCACAGATCGTCAATGTAACCTGAAGAAAAGAGATACACAAAAAATACACACTTACCTAAATATTTAGACTAGACTATTGCTAGACCTATTCCAAAGCTAAAGATAGAAATAATTCTTGGTTTTACCTAATCCATTTAAGCCATGGATTACATTTTAAATTAGATCTACGCACTACGTTTAGTCTAAATATTAAGTTACTAAGTCTGTATTGAGCACTGGTTAAGGAGATACCTGTTTGGCAAATACTTACTAATTTTGTGACTGGAATCGACGTCTATCATTTGCTTGTTTCCAACGCTAACAAAAAATTTGAGGTAGGGTTGAGGCAGTCCAGAAATGCGACACTTTAGTAATAGGGCGTCACCTTCCGCTATAGTTTTGCAGTGTAAAGAATAAGAAGAAGTAGGGCTTGAATTAGAGATGAACAATGGTTGCACAAACATCGGCTCCTCTCCCGCTATATCATCATCTAAAACAAGCAATCTGTTTTTTTTAGTGCTGAAAGCACAAAAAAAGGTATTTTGGCTGTTTTGGGAGGAGTTCAAACAATGGCTCTAGACAAGTTGTGTTAAGATAAATGGCTGAAAAGATCGTCTAAGAGGGTTGTTTTAATAAGCGAAAAAATTTATGCCCAAGTTAATATAATGGCTTCAGTCCTAACTCATTGTCTACAGCCAGATATAGGTCGTTCTGAACGTGATGACAGTTATTGCTATTGAGGATTTTGTGAAAAATTATACTATTTTGACCCTACCTGGGTATACCTGGTTTATCCGTTGTTTTTTTTTTATTATCAAACTACTGATTTTTACCATGAACAATCAATCTAGTAGTGGCTGCTTGAACTCCTCCTTGCACACAGTCGCCCAAGGCAACACAAACTATGTCACCTGAAAGATTTGTTGCCAAATAATAAAATTAACAAACAAAGTGAATTGCCTGAGTCTTTGTAGGCATTACAGTCAAATATTTCGAGCACAGAGTTGGTTTTATTGGTGCTCACCCTGACTCTGCCAGTTTTAGAAGTGTTGGGTATCTGCCTTCTTCTATTGTACCAGATGATCTGCAGTGTCGCTGTCTTACATCCAACTTCTGGCTCGCTTTCTTAAAAAGATTTTTCTTTTTCGGTACCATCGAGAAGAAAATACGCAATTTTTATTTAAGTTTTTTAATGAGTATTTTTACTTAAGGATACTGTCATACTGCTATGATATTCAATTTACTAGCTTTGATTCCTTACCTGCATACTGAATAGCACATCTAATAGTGATCAGTTGACCGGCAGATGCCTCTACTGCGGGCTGCTCCATTGCTATAGTAATATGTCCATTAGTCGTCGACTGACTCCCATTTTCTAGTGATAGCACAGCAGGACTGGATAATGGGCCTGGAGTAGGTGGCAAACTGTCCTCGTTGGCTGGTATAACACATTTGCCTAGTTCAGGTAATTGAAAAAATAGCCTAGGTTGTTCATCTGGCGACTCTTTAACATCCTCCAAATGGCTGGAAAAGGAGGGACGAGAAGCTTGCAAAGAAGCTACTGGAAAGTGTTTGTGGTTAGAATGAACAGGCCGTGGGCTGAGTAATCCTCTCGCGGTGATGGCAGTGCTACAAGAGTTATCTTGCTCAGATAAACACGGCAGAAGGACCTTTAAATAGATTTATAAAGTCTGCCTTTTGCAAGATAAAAATCTACCCTCCGAGGTCGTCTAAATTTTAAGCTTGAATTATTTGTTGTACAGCTGATGTGTTGAGAGAAGGAGTGGAGAAGCTGCAAAATGTAATAATAAATGTATTTATTTAATTTTTATCAGAGTTTAATTATAAAAAAAGGTTTAAAAAAGTTATAGTTAACTGTACATCTACAGTTAACTGCAAACGTATAGTCAACTGTAGGTATATAATTCACTGAATATCTATAGTTAACTGTAACTCTATAGTTAAATGTAGGTATATAGTTAACTATAGCCTGTAGTTAACTATAAGCATGAGTAAAGACAAATATTATATTTTGTGTACCACGAAAAATACGGAAAACATGGGATACGGAGCGGAGGATAAAAGCATCTGGAGTGTTTTTTGTCGGCACAATTATATTACTGGATGAGGATCTGGAGACGATTTGAACTTGACACAATGTGGGTCAAGTTTATTTTTTTAGCTGAAATATATAAAAATAAAGCCTATTTACTTTTGAGAAATAGAGAGAGACCGATAAAAGCAGCGCATAAATAACAAAAGTGCGAAAAATTGGCCAAACAGAATACCAACTTTTGACAATTGTAAAAATAACCAACCATAGAAATGATGGCATTTGATAGTAGGTGGAAATAGCTTAAAGAAGGTGGCTGACCATTATTTAGTGTAGAGCAGGGATGAATGCAGTTAGAGCGACGGCGAAGCACCTAGTAACCTTTGTTACTATCGTTAGTTTCCTTTAAGTTTGTGTTACCTGTCTAACTTCTGCAATAGCGTAGTCAATGTGAGCAAAATGACCGCTTGTACTATAGTCCATCAATGCCATCACTAATTTGTGGCGACTGCTCTCCAGAATCATATCTGTAAACGAGTTTGAGAATCGTGCAAAATTTGAACATGATATCTTTTTTATAGCAAATTTGGGTGCTACTGCATTATAATCGCTGTACTATAATCCACCTTGATATAGTGCGAGGGATATGCTCAGAAAAAACATTATTGCTCCCCATTTTTTGGTATGCTTGCAGTTTAACCACACCACGGCTATCATCACAAGAAAAAGTACACCGAAGATACCTCAAAAAGTACCTGAAACCTGGAAGTCCACTTGAGCTGAATCTAAACTAACACCAGTCCCGTCCAACAAATGTATCAAATGAAGCTCAATTTTAGCTCTCATTGTCCAATTGGCAGCTGCAAAAGTGGATCCTTCAGACACATGTTTAAATTTGGACCAGCCAAAACATTGCTGAGTCAATGGCCACAACAAAATGTTCCACTCTTTCTTCTTGTAATCCAATTTTCTAAAATGAAATCATAAAAAAAATATCAAGTTGTCCAGAAAGTTTGCGGCTCTCTTAAAGCCTTTTCATAGAGAAAAAGTTTAGTTGTGAATCCGGTAGGTCATCGAGGGTGTCGTCTATAGGGAGCTGCTTTCAATGAATACTCGAATCACGGCTGACTACTATTTGAGCAATTTGATCGATTGAATCTGCCAACCAAATGGCCAATCAAAAGAGTTTAAGATGTCTTCTTTCTTCTCATGACAACAAAGGACCCCATACTCTTAAGAAGACCAATAAGCTCTTCAAACTGAATTGGGAGGTGCCTCCTTATCAACTACACTCTTCAGATTTAGCTCCATCAGACTTCCACCTTTTTCATTCTCTTCAACATTGGCTTGTCTACTAAGCAGCCTGGATTCTTCGTCAAAGGTACTACTCATCTCAAAGAAGACTGGGAAAAAACAATAGAAGCTGAATGTTGATTGAATGTGATTGAGTTTTCGTTGGTAAAGCTGTTCTAAATCAAGGGGTTACAAACTTTCCGGACAGCCTAATAGATAAAAATAAAAATTAGTCAAGAAGTTACTTCTTTTCTGAACAATAAACGCATAATGCTTTTTTTGCTATAAAAATGTTGGCACAATTGGAGCAAATTCTATGGTTGCAATTTGCTGAACAGCAGTCAATTAGAGTGGCTGGAAGACGGCGAATTGAAAAGCGTAACCAGCCATTCGCTGGGGCCGGAGCTCCAGGCTGTCCGCAAGTAAAGCAATGTCCATTCAGCACATGGTCATCGTCAGCGATTGTTTGAAGGCTCTCCACTAATTTTTGTTGCTCTCTGAAATGCATGGTCAGGTGCCTTTAAAGGATACACACTCCCTAAGAATGGACCAGTTGAATGACCTTAATTGTTGAGCATTGCCCAATTTTAACCCATACCTTTCTTAGGCTTAGGGTATACTCGCAGCGTATACGCTGAGCCTCGGCTAACCTACGCTGGCCTCTAAGCCTAAGGCTTAGTTCTAGACTTAAGTGAAGTACTTGGGATCAAAAAATACCATTTATAAGGTTGTTTACTTTGGTCTCCCAATACAAAATATAGAAATTATCGACTTCCCAAAAACCGACTTTTGATTATGAAAAGAGAAGGAAAATAGCTTTTTATCGTTTTTAGCGTATTAGATATGCTTGGAAGAGTCTAAAACAACAGGGGAACAAAGAAAAAAAAAACGCACCCACTTGTCGTGTAGGGCCAGATCCTCTCTCAACATATCCGAGACCCCAGGCATACAACTATGTCTTAGGCTCAAGCTAGGCCAGCGTAGGCTAGCCAACACCCAACGTATAGCTGAGTAAAAAAGCCTAAAAGGAATGTTGGTTTGTTAAAAGGACACATAAAAATAAGTAATCAAGCACAAAAACACCAATCAGATCTTATAAACCATGTCTATATAAATCATATCTAGGAAAATTATTGGATTGTTTGTTTTAGTTAGATGCAACACATGTCTTCAAAGATATTAGCAAAATATTTTTAATTTAAGAAACCTGAGTTTGAGGAAGAGATCGTATTTAAAACGCATATCCTTGGCCACCACGCCCATGAGTCTTTGCAATTGGTCATCAGTGAACAGCTCTAGACCTTGTTTTAGAGAAGATATAGGAGCTTGACCGACTTTTGGCTGGACAGGAAGGGCATTTTCTTCCTCTGAGGCATCCTCAAAGACTTCTTCTACGCTTGGACAAGGTCGTAGCATATTTCTTTACTGGAATACAGAAAGAAAAATCAGAGGAAGGTGGATGTGTAGTCCAAAAGAATAAGCCGCCACAAAACAGAAGACGTTTATTGAAGAAATTGAACCAATTTTTTCTGATCACTCTCATAAAAAAGACCGATTGGAAGGCTTGTGGGTGTATTTAATACTTCCTTTATGTGGCTCATGCATTATTCAGCAGTTAAAAACAAAAAGTGTGCAGCAAAACATATGTGCAGCAAAAGAACTAGATTTTTGATCAAATTTTGAAGAAAAATTGGTTATTCATTACACAACCAACTTTTTTGACAGAAATCTGGATCTTTTTTAGACCAACATCCAGACTGGGAAGTTGAAGAAAGAAAGCTGTTTAATTACGACGAGTTGCAACATATGCCTTCTTCTAAATCCTTCTTTTTCGGCGGTCTAAGTGTTGAAACCATTCGGCCTCAAGGAGTACGTTATATCGAGAGTTGACTGCAGCCAATCCATTTTTTGCCTGAGTTTTAAGCTTCCACTGACTCAAAAAGGCTGAATAAAACTGTTTCTGTCAATTCCCATGTGTTGAGGTAAAAGTTATTTGATATTTTAAACTTTTTTCCTTGTTTATAACATATTATCATTTTTATAGCTGAATTAATTAGAATAATAACTTTTTGACTGGTATATAACATATTAGACTCACGTAGAAAAAAAAAAAAAAATTTTTAATTGTTTTTGTACATAATTTTCTGATAATGGTCAACGCCTTTTTATAACACTTGGATACATTCAAGCTTTCATGTGAGCTCCCCATATGCGTTTTAGTTTTCACATCGTCTTCTCATTTGAGTAAAAAATGATCTCAGGTAAGAAGGTTTTGATACTACTGTATTGTAACCCCCCCAATAGTACAGTCAAACCTCGATATAACGAACATTTTGGCTGGTCCCCAGGGGTTCGTTATATCAAGGTTTGACTGTACTTGGATTTTTTGGGTACATTGACCATACAAGAAACATTTTTTCACCATTTTTAAGGGACGAAGGGCTGTATAGGGGGCGAAAGGGAATAAAAAGAGGCCACTTTCTAAGGAGGGTCCATTCAGATAAAAAGACGATCTTAAATTTTTGGTGGGGGGGGGCGGATATACTGCAAAAGAATCAAGGTTTTTTATTTTTCCAAGTGTTTAAAACTAAGTTTCAGTTATCCATCATGTGAATTGCTGGATATCAGTAGTTCTCGGTTGTCCTTTAAACACTTTTTTACTATGGCTGATTTGGAAGAGAAGTTCTAAGGAAATGCAAGTCTACAAAAGAATTCTACAGCAAGCTTGTTTAATCGACCTTTTTTACTTGCTTGTATTTTCTACATTTCAGCCGGTAACTCCAAATCATTGTCTAAACTAATTTTTAGTTTTCTTAGATCTATGTCATTTTTGGTGGATATAACATCCTTTTGTGCAACAAAATTTTTTACCGCAACAACTCTTCTTACAGTCTCAATTTCGCGACTATCACGTTTTTTATCTATAATTTTTCTATAACATCTAATGCTGCTGCTTTTATTTACCGTTATTTACTGTTGTGCAGGTAAGAAACTAGCTTTTTTAAGTGTTTGGGATTGCCGATTTAGGACCGGCTATTGTCAGTCAATAATATTTTAGATGTAAATAATATTTTAGATGTCGAAATGTAAATAATATTTTAGATGTCGAATACTTTCGGCTCTCAATTATGTTATTATGCTACTTGTGTGTGCTTTTTTTATTTTTTTCTTTACTGCTCTTCTTGTGTGGTGTGGTTATCCGGATGAGAAGAAAATGCAACAGATGAATTCAACAGCTTTGTTTTACCATTTGAAGTTTGAGGGCGATTTTACACCCAATAGCATAGGCCTACTCGTGAAAGCTGTAATATTTTGAGTTCTAAGAGGGGGAGGAGATGCGGAGGTTTAACGTCCCTCTTTACATCTCTTCAAATTTTGTTTTTTCCATGCATTGCACCTAAATAATCATGCTTTTTAATATCCTGAATGAACTTATTTGGATCTACCGTCAAAACCATGATTAGAGACGAAAATACTGAGAAAGTGTGGGGTAATACTTGGAAAAGACAAGGTTTCAGGAAAATGGGAATGTTACCCCTTTTAGACCTATTGTCTTTCAGGACTCCTGGAAATGGAAATTAACTTGTGGTTACGCAATGGTGCTGCAACTAATTGCTTACTCTATAATTATTTTTTGTGTTGTGAGGATTAAAATATATGTAAAGAACTCAAGTATGCTTGAAGCTATGAGTGCAAGAATGGCTCAAGTCAACAGAGAACTCAACTTTATTTTGTTTTTTCAGGTATTGCTGTAATATTTATGTATCAAAAGTTTTGATTCAAAACTAATGTTGTTTTAGACAGTCTTACCAGTTTTTGAACTATCTTTGGGCTTCGCATGCATGCTCACCTCAATCCTCTTTGTTTATTCGTCTTCTTTTAATCCTCTAAGCACTTTTTTGACAATTCCCATGTATTGGGTTCCAGTCATAAAACCTTTGATTACGATTTCTGTAATCAAGTCGTACAGAAATTTCTTTTGGAAATCAAAGAATTTTGTTTCAATTGCAGAAAAAACAGTTTTTTAAAAGCTTTTGAAGGATGCTAAATGAAATGAGCTACAGACATTTCGTCTCAAGAGTATTGCTCAAATTTATCTCGCAGATAACTCTGTGTATGCATGTATTACTCTCGTCTTACTTTTCTTATGCCATCTCTGAGGGCGTGGAAAGTTCGGAGGTCTTAGATTCGTGCACAAAGCCACCTCAGACATAAATAACTTGAGAAAACTGTCTGGATGGTTATTCGTTAATGGCACCAAAATTTTGACTTTTTTTTAACTTTTTTCTTAATTTGATGTATAGACTTAGAAATACTAAAAGCTAAATTTTTATTATCTAATAATCTAACCAGATAAATGATTTTTATGAAAGCACTCTCCATTTACGAGGACCTGTTAAATTCAGTCTTTTGTCTACAAATGTATGCATCAGAATTACTTGTAACAATAATAGAGATTAAGACTAAAGAAACTGGTATGAAAATGATTACATTTTTCAGTCAATTTGTTTTGATTGCACCAATTTAAATTAATTTTTCTTCGCTTTATTTCGTTCTCTAGCGTATTTTGTATGTAAAGCACAAAAAAAAATTTTGTGTGTTCTGTAATAAAACAAACTACAAATGAGGTGGCAAAAGAATTTCACACACAAAAGAGAATAACTTCTCTAACCATTATTAAAATTGATCACCCAATGTATATGTAGGCTCTATTTAACAACGAGTCCAGGCCATCTGGATTGATTAAACCTTACTTGTTTTTTTACTTTATTATCTAAGGTAGCGGATTACAAAAGAGGTATCATCAAACAACTTCAAGCATTCAAAGCATTCTGAAATACAAAGTCTAAGTTTTCTCTGGCCAATGGTGACTGTGGGTCAATAGGAGTGCTGGGTGGACTCACTATATTGGCTAGATGGTTGAGTAGATAGGCATTAATGGGCTGATTTGATGAACTCATGCTGCTGCTCACACCACTTTTCACGCTCTCTTCTTTGTCAACCTTTAATCCGTCCTAAAGACAAAGTTTTTAGACGATTCGCCCAGATACTCGGCCCATTTTGGATGACCGTAACTTTATCTTTAACAAATTTCCTTTCAGTCAAGCTTAATTAATTTCGCACATGGACAGCTGAATCTTTTTTGTTTAACAAAAATCGCCTATTCCCTACAAGATAGACAGATCAAATTGAAAAATCCTATCCACCTCATTTGCTGGTTGAATGGGGCTTATTCTAGCCAGTGAAGTGCGACCGTCCATAACCATCGGGAGCATTTGAGAGCCAGGTGCTTCAAAGGGAGAACGGGGTGGCAGGGCTGACCTAGGAGAAACAGCAGCTACACTTCCATTCTGACCAATAGTGGAAGTGACTGAAGCTGGCAAGTTCAGCTGGCTCAACAATCCTTTGCCAGGCAAAAATCTAGTGCCAAGAAACCTCTTTAAGGTTTCCAGTGTACGAGCATCTGGTGTGGAATTGGCGTCAAAGCCCAGATGCTGAGCCAACAACCTCAACTGCTGCTCCAACACTGGCTGACCAGCTACTATCCCAATCAATTCGCCCAAAGTTTTGCCTTTAGTTTTAGTGCTTGCTTCAGGGGATTTCAAATCTCTCAGCCGAAAAATGTTATTGGCTGGAGAATTTAGATTAGAAGCCAGTTCTTCGATCGGAGGCACTCCTTCTAACAATTTTTCCCCGAATATGGTGGGCATAAGTGTGGTAAAATGTTGGTGAAAAGCTGCTGCCTGATTGGTGGAGCTCGATACTGGACTGGGTAAAGTAGTGGTTGAGTCAGAAAATTGTTCCTGTTCTTCCTCATTGCTTGGAAGTAAGGCAGTTAGACTTTCTATAAGTCAAATTTTAGGTCAAAAAATTTATTTTTTATTTAAAAGGTTTAACCTTTAGCTAGTTTTGCTCGTTGGAAAGCGGTCAACCGTTGTGGATCATCCCTTAAAGGCACAATTGGAGCTATTCCATCTTCAAACATGGGTTTAAAAGGGTTGAACAAAGGCGGAGGTAGGGTAGGAAGTGTAGAAATTAGAGTTGGCCGATTGTCCATCGTGGGTGCAAAAGCAAACCCATTTTGAGGTTGCTGACGTTGCAGGTGGTTTTGCCAAGGATTACCGAGTAGAGGGGCTGATTCCTTGCCAGGATCTAGAGGGTTTTCTTCTTTTTCGTTCTGAAACACTGTTTCACAAGCCAATTCTTCTCCATCTCCATTGACTAGCCGAGTGTTGGAAAGTGTTATAAAGGCTTTGGTAGGTAGAATATTGCGAAATTTGACTTGGATCGGTCGGTATGAGGGGCGCAAAGGTACTCGAAAGCGGTGCCAGCCATTGTTAGCCTAAAAAGAGTATCCAAGCAAATATAACAAATACATAGAGGAACTATAGAAAAGTCAACATTTTTTCTAAATGTTTTTATACATTAATGTGTAACTTTAAGGTGCAATTTTTATGATCGACAATTCCCCACATTATTTGTGTTCTCTGCGGTCAATTTTCAGTATAGTGACGCCCTCGTTATAGTGACATCTAGTACCAGTCCCGAGGGATGTCATATCGAAATTTGACTGCAGTTGTCTATGAGTCTATGGTTAACTGTAGGTTCACATTTAATCCTATAGTTATCTTTAGATTCAGAGTTAACTGTAGATTTATATTTAACTGTAATCCTATAGTTATCTTTAGATTCGGAGTTAACTGTAGATTTATATTTAACTGTAATCTTATAGTTATCTTTAGATTCAGAGTTAACTGTAGATTTATATTTAACTGTAATCCTATAGTTATCTTTAGATTCGGAGTTAACTGTAGATTTATATTTAACTGTAATCTTATAGTTATCTTTAGATTCAGAGTTAACTGTAGATTTATATTTAACTGTAATCCTATAGTTATCTTTAGATTCGGAGTTAACTGTAGATTTATATTTAACTGTAATCTTATAGTTATCTTTAGATTCAGAGTTAACTGTAGATTTATATTTAACTGTAATCCTATAGTTATCTTTAGATTCGGAGTTAACTGTAGGTCTACACTTAATTGTCCCAAAACTAAACTGTTGAAGTTTTCTCACCATTCCTCGTCGACTAAACAACATGACTTCTTCGTCTTCTTCATGAACAGCATCCAGCTCTTCCAATACCATTAAATGCGAATCATCGCTCATCCACAAATCAAACTCTAAAAAAGAGGCTAATGGTGCTTTAAACTGAGCCGAAGTGACACTGTCTTCTCCTGCAGTGTCTTTAGCTATATTCCCGTCTGAATGCTTCCAAGTAGGTCCTAGCTTCCTGCAAACAATGAGTGTAAAATAATAATTATTTTTACCAACTTTACCAAAGACATGTGTTTTCCAGAAAGGAGCATTTGATAGCCCTACAAAAAGGTGTGGATTCGGTCACCTGAGGTTTTTCGTTGCTGGTTTGATGCAAACCCTCAGAGAATGAGGGAAATTCAAGGAAGGGAGTGTTGTTGTTAATGTTACGTGGCTTTACAAACATTGAAGAATTAGGAGTATTTTTGGATTGTGCAAAAGGCAATGCGTTCATTCGACTCAATGGATTTATGATTGGCAGAGTAGATGGATTGCTTCTAAATTAATAAATATTGATAATTGTTAATTCAAACTAGATAAGCTGAACGTATTTGTATTTGAAGGTTTTTGAAAATTTTGAAAGCTGGCGGGTGGATAACTCATAGAAACCGAAATTCTTATTGAATATTCTTTTGTAATTACAATTCTTAATCGAAAAAATGCAGTTAACCCGAAAAAACTTACGACATCATGTTTACTCTCTTTTCTGGCATTGTCGTCATCTTAGAAGGCGAGAAAACTGGCAATGGGGGCCTAATCTCGGCACCAGTAATTGGTGATGGCTGCATGCCAAACTTATTCATTTTCATCAAAGACACCGGCTCTTGGCTAAAGTCAGCTCCACTTTCTTCTTCTTGTCTCAAATAACCTTCCACAAACTGGTCATCTCTACTTTTCCTGAAGTCCCTATGTGATACCCCTTTTAAGGAAGTAACCAATTGAACATCATCAATGCAGACAATATCTTCTGCTGAGACCACATTTCTGGCTCTAAAAACTACCCTGAAAGGCAATTTATTCAGTGGCAGCTCAACTGTTCTTCTAATCCATTGTTGTTGGCCAGGTCCTTAAATAATCTAGTTTTGCATGAAGTTTTTTACAGAGCAGAGGCTGCACAAAATAAATTTTAAAAACATTTTGTCACGCAATGGCCAATAAAGAGCTTTGCTCAAAGTATTCATATAATTTCGTATAATTATGTCCCGCAGTTTAGTCCTACAGTTTATAAACTTACAGTATATACCTATAACTATATATCCCACAACATACATAGTTAAATACATAGTCATAGTTAACTATAGACCTACAGTTAATTAGAGACCTACAGTTAAAGATAAATGTGCATTCAGCTACAGGATAACAATTATTATACAGTTATTTTTTAAAATGTGTACAGTTAACTCTCAATATTGCATACCGCCTTGGGACCAGCCCTAAATAGGCATGCTTTATCGAGAGTTGACCACAAAATATGGCCATCTTAGTTACCCTGTATAGAGTCGATGCAATTCAACTCATCATCCACATTGTTCTTTATGCATATGTCTAGAGTGGGAGAGGCGTTAGCCTTCCAATAACTGAACTTGAGATCTTGATACTCGACTATCCTGTCCTCAACCTCCAGCAGAGGGCTCTGTATGGCTCCTTCAGTGGGACCTTTAGCACTCTGGCCTTGAACATAGGCAAACCTGTTGTTATGAATCGCTCCTCCATTTTTAGATTTAAATGGGTAGCTAAAGGGTTGGCTGGTTGAGCGGACGACTGAGTTTGCACTGTCCACCAGCACTGAAAATTTAACTTTGGGATTTATTTATTAGCAATATAAAAAGTAGAAAAGTTTTTTACGATAGGCAGAAAGTGTAAAAGTAATAGATAAAAACACACAGCAGGAATACATCCAGCTTACCGGCATTTCCCGTGTGCCATAGCTGAGCCCCGTTACTTGATTCCTGCTCAGCCGAAAAAAAAGGCTGCCACTGGCAGAAACCAGAATCCTGAGAGTTGGAGAGATGATCAAAAGAGCAGTCTAGCGGAGATTTGGAGCTGGCTAGACACATTTTATGAAATATAAAAAGCAATAATATAGGTGGTGGCAAATATTTTAGTCTCATTTCAACTAAAAAAATTGAGGAAAAAATATGATTTATGCTTTGGGATATTGAATTTTTGGAAAAACTCAACCAAACTCAAGTTAAAATTTAATAGACATTCTTTGTTTTTTTTGGGTTGTCCAAGGTGTGCGTTTCGAAGAACCCATTGTCTTTCGTGGAAGGGAAACATAAAAATATCATGAATAATAATATAACAATAATAATAATTATATCAATAAAATATTTCCAAAAGAGAAAAGCCTTCTCTAAGCATTGCTGTTTCTTCTCAAACCCAGCATTTTGAACTTATTCGATTTGTATATATCCTCTGTATTTTCACACAGCTTCGCTATCATAGTTTTTGATAGCATTATTTTTGGTTCCCTCTGGTACCATTACCAGAGGGTTGGGGCCGATAGGCGGG
>BBSZ01013177.1:12934-60437 GCA_000981365.1 Subanguina moxae | reverse complement strand
GGATGAAGACAATTACGGGCTGGGTATACGCTTGTAAGGCGTCCACTATGTTTGCACCAAATTTCAATACCATTTCAAACATATCTGAAAGACTGGAAGTTAAAAGTAGCAAAGACAGCCATTTATACGCACCTTTTTGTCCACCACTGAAGCCTCGGACATTGGCCAAAATAACAAGTGGAATACGCTCTCTGTTAAAATCGTTGATTGCTTCAGCGGATTTGTAGGAGGAGTCAGGATACCACACCTGAAAAACTTGACGGTTTTCAAAAAGCATTGCAGGCCACTATTTTATGGGAGCTTTTAAAAACGTTTATGCAGCCCTATTTACTCTATTATCCCCATGCTTTGATAATTGTCTTTGATAATAAGATAGAAATTGACGCTACTCGGTTATACACCTCATCCACCCCAAAAGGCTACTCAGTTATTTTTTAACCGAGGGTATTGCTCAGATTCATCTCACAGGTAGGTCTGTCCTTCACGGGGGCTTGGAGTTGAGATGCGCACATAAGCATACATGATACATAAATCATTCGAGAATAGCTTTGAATGCATGAAAATATCATGCATTCAGAGCTTCTTTATGTTGTAGGTCTCTGCAAGGGAAATTGTTCAAGATTTTCTCTTTTCCTACAGAATGGCCCCTTACTTGTCCCTTGCCCTCCCTTATACAGCCCTTCTTCCCAAAAAAATTTGGTTGAGTACCCCTTTTACAAAGTGACCCTATTCTTTTCCTTGTCCTCCCAATACAGCCCTTGAGTAGTCTTCTTGTTTGTTTTTTGGCATAAAATATACATAAAAATAGTTTTTAGACACTTTTGGAAAAATCGATTTTTTTTTGGGTGCGAGAGGTGGTATAACCGAGTAGCGCCGGAATTTGGATATCAGTTGTTGGTCATAAACCACTTCGCTTTCTCTTAGTGCTGGAGGATGGAAGTACCGGAGGGATTCCGGACAGGATTTCTGGAAAAGAATTGGAGTCCTGATCCGGTGGTGGCAAAAAACCGGAATCCGTATCCCAAGGCTGAGGGAACCCTCAGGATCAATAAGGCTCACGCGCGCAAGGCCGACAGACTAGTGGCGGTCAACATATTTCCGACTACATGCAATTTTAACGAAAAAAAACCCCTAAAAATGCTGTCAATAAGTATGACAGAATATGGTGGATATGAAGAATATGGTGGATATATAAGAAACGAACTAGTTTAAAGTGCTGGGTTTGAGAAGGACCGCAATGGCTAGAGAAAATTTTTTCTTTGCATCATATCATATTTGAGAAAATGGGATTCTGATGACCGGAATCCGTATGGATTCCGGTTCGGTCTCCAGCACTAGTTTTATGGCTTAGTTTCCTTAGTGTAGTACCTAAAAATACCATTACTTTTCGACTTCCCAAAAACTGGATTTCTATGACTAGAGATTTCTATGGCTCAATTTCAAAATTGGGCCAAGTTTCCCAACCCTAGGATTAATTAATACAAAGAGTTGATAAGGTAAGCGACCAACCTGTCCGGCCTGCAACTGTATCATCGACTGGCTGTCCTGAGTAGCAGGATCTGCGGGAATTTCATTTTCTACTGTCCTTGTCTCCACAGCAACCACTCCAACGGGGATTCCACATAGACGAGCTCTTCCGGTAATGATTGTCTTTGCCCAACCAGCCATTATCTCATCGAAGGTGTTGCGATCGAAGAGCCCTCCTCCCTCTGGTGGATCCATAACCAACCTTGGATCATAAGCACTTTTAGTCGGCAAAGTTTCTACAAGTCTGGTCTGGTCATCCTTCAACATGGCCAATAGGGTGTGGTTGTGTATAAAGCTGGAGTAAGATGGTGGTGGAGGTAGATAGGAGATCCATTTAATGATTGTATTAACACCATCCAGATCGGTTTGTGCCACAGCATGGCTCACTCCATTGCGATGCATAATTTGGGGTCCACCAAGTTGGCTGTTCGATGTGTACACTTCTTTTCCCAATACAGAGTTTAGCGCGGGAGCGCCGGTGAGAATGATGTGTGAGCTGTCGACCTGCAAAATAGAAACATTTTGCCATTCCAGTTTATAGTCAAACTTCACAAAATACTGTGTACTTTCATCTATTTTTTGGTGAAAAAGTTAAAAGGCAAACTTTGGGCTGCTTTTCTTTATGTTTTTACATTTGCCTTTTAATGCACTCCTTTCAATCTTCTTCTGTAAAACTAATGCCCATAATGTTCTTCCTGTTCACGGTTTTCAAATAAGCCATCACTCATATAGTCCTGTGTGTTAGAATAAACTTTTATTTTTAGGAAAGCTCAATGAGGTGAACAAGACTTGCTCACGTGTGAAAGCTAAGCCATTCATGAAATCTGAGGATAACGAAATTATGAATATGGAAACACGCATGTTGGAACGCATTCAAAGTCCACGAATATTTGTCGTCTCAACGCTATCACTCTTTCAACCCTTCATCAATCTTCTTCTTTGTCCATTCACATTTTGCTGATCATTTCTATTTTCAGTTTGATTATCATCATTTTCCTTGGAAATGGATTGAGTGAGCATCCTCAACGTGTGTGCTGTCGAAATTTGTCTCTTGTCTTCTTGATCCTCGCAATCCCGTCAGTGGTGGCAGTGGTGAGTCTGACCTAAGTGATTGGGTACTTATGCATTTTACACCCCACGTTTTTGAATTTTTTCTAATGGCTCTAAATTCTATAATATTACTTCTAGTGTCATTTTTATGCGCTAAAAACGATTTTTCATTTGTTATTGAGTCGTTCTAGTTTTTTTAGGCATATAGGCTTTAGACATATCCTAAACCTAGTCCTTTGGGGGTGCAGATTAGCGGCAATTGGCTGTATTCATTAATGGGATCCAAAAGACACAACCCGAAATTGCGTTGCAGAACCCAGCTTGGTCCCCACTTTTCATCTCTAATCATAAAATTTAGAACACCCACCTGGCAGATACGATGAGACAAACGAGCAGCATAAGCTCCAATGCCCACAGCACGACCCGTAACCAAACAATAGATAGGCACTTCCTTGTAAGCAGCACTTGTTTCACCCGCAATAAGACCAGATCCAACGAGATTCTCAACACCCAGGTCGTTCTAAAGAAAGAAATTCGTTTAGCAATAGAAATGTTGGAGACCGTGATGAATGATATATTCTATCGCAAATATCGTCAAATATCACACAAAGGCTGAACAATCATACTCTTGAAAAAAAATTCTTGGTTGATCAAATTCTGGCTTTGATGCCATTGTGTTGCTGGTTTTTTTTTGACAGAAATGATGAACAATGCTGCAGCATAGTGGCCCAACTTGTTTATAAGCTAGTCTAGAAGCGTCTTTAGTCATCACAAAAAAATATCGCAAGGATATATTGGGGTGATTCAATTTTTATAACGTGCTGAATTCATTGTTAAAAAAGTTTGTCAAAATCCGCCCTGAAAAAAGTTATGGACTCTCAAAATGCTCCAAAAAATTGAATCGCCCCGTATAATGCATGTGCTTTTTGAAGTGTCGCAATCGCATCTAGCCAAACGTATCGCATCAAAATATCGCAAAAAGATAAATCACGGTCTCCACGAAATATTATCCTAAATTGTTTACCTCCTTGCCAATAATAGCATCGATCTTGTAGCGCCCATCTTCAGCCTTTGTGTATTCAATCTGTCCGAGCACAGAATCATCAGGCCCATCGCAGTCCACACTCAGGCATTGAAAGCCATCTTCTGGTCTTTGGTTGTCGTTCCACACTACATTCAACTTCTTCTTGACGTCCATGGCAAAACCAATACGAGCCCCAGAATTGGCAGAAACGTAGACACGAGGCATCTTGTATTTCCGACTGTATTCACTCGCCTAAAACTAATTTTTCTGCAACTCTTAAAGCATTTTTATTTTTCCTTTTATTTCTTTGCTAACCCCACTAAATACCCTATTTACTCTAATGAGCGGTCACCCCAAATTCAAAAATACGTGTTTGTGGCATTCCGTTTTTGACCTATGTTCTGCTAGTGTCTCCTGGACAATTTATATACCAAAATGTAGCCTAGATTATAAGCTACATTTTGGTATATAACATGCCCGGAAGACACTAGCAAAATATAGGCCAAAAACACAATGACACAAACACTTTTTTTTGAGTTTAGACGTGCCCATTTATTAGTAAAGACTGGATTCGTATGCCAAAAAGTTCGATCCACAGTTGGGTCCGACCGTTTTTTTTCCTCAATTTTTGACATCTTTTGCCCATTTTGATGTTGATCTCTCTAAGGCGAAAAATCGTAAGGATTCTGAATTTGCGAATAGTTTTTAGACAACCCGACAATTTCACCCTTAAAAAATCGAACTTTTGATTTAACGGACTAAATCGAGATTTAAAATCGTGGGTTAAATCGAGAGTCGGATTTTTCAAAGGTGAAATTGTTGAGTTGTCTAAAAACGACCGGCACATTCAGAATCCTTATGATTTTTTGTCTTAAAGAGATCAACATAGGCAAAAGATGTCAAAAATTGAGGTAAAAAAACGGTCGGACCCAACTGTGGATCGAACTTTTTGGCATACGAATCCGGTCTCTACTTATTAGAGTAAATACGGCATACTGCATTTCCTGCATAGAAGCCCTCTCAAACAAGATCGACCAGGCGAAAAACATGATTTTAGGTAGTTTTAGGAGGAAGAGATTTTGGCTAAGTTTTTACACAAAAAGTTGGGTACTACTGCATTGTAATTTTAATAGTTTGATTCTCTCGATCAATCACTTTCAAGTGCAAACTTACTTTGTGATAAAGTCGATGCTCGCGCATAGAGAAGGAACCCATTTGGTAAGTAATATCACTAAATCGACACTGTTAGTGAGGTCAATTGTAATCAGGTAGTTGTCAAATACAAAAACAAACTTTGAGATCACAACGATGTTGCGGCCGCTAGGCACATCCGGGGTGTAAATACACATTTCCCATGCAATCATGCCTCTGTCATTCTCCCCCGTTTTTGTTCTCCTGCCTAAATAAATTAATTAAGGGACTAATAAATTTACTACAAAAAAGTTGAAGAAGTACAGATCCGGGTCTATAATTGGAGAGAATGCGGTATACATGTAAAATAACATGCTCAATTTGACTGTGAAAACGATTTTTGAGAATTTGTAACGAAACCCACTTTTGTTGAGTTCCATTTGATCTCTGCACACTTCAATCTCGCCGTCGTCTTCTTGCAAAATCATTTCGCATGATTTAACAAATTGGCTGGCATCCAACTCCTCCAATCCTGCTTTCAACTGTTTTGGCAAGCTTTCGAATAACCTAAATTGAAATATCATACAATCTGCTGCACAAAACTGCAACTCATCGTTGTGATACACTAAGACTCACGCGTACCACAAGTAGTGACATTGTGGTCGTGGTAAAATGGCCCACATTAGACAATTTTTGTTTATTTTGTCTATAATAGTTTCACAAAACCAACGATGCGATAATTATTGAAAGTTCATGGACAAATTTCTTATTTTTTGATCATAAATCCGCCGCCTCCCTTGTTTTCAAATAAAACCTCTGATTAAGCTCTGACTTTTAATCAAAGATTTTCCAATTTTCCCCCACTATTCTTTGAGGCAATTTCCAAAATCCTGGAGTGGAGGAACAAACTGTAAGTTTCAGAAAAAAAAAAATTATAGAAAAGTGGTTTTTAACAACGTCGAACATTGTCCCATGCATCTAAACGGTGGATGGGTGTGCCGAAAAGTGGCTTCTCGATCTATTATTTTTCTAAGCCGGTCATTTGCTGGCAAATGACTGGCAGCACAGCTCTAAGTATGCCTTCTTAAATGTTAAGGGACTCTTATTGCGAGGGAGTCTGTGTAAAACCTTTGGATACTTTCCGAATCCAAAAATGATGAAATTTTTTTGCAATATATTGGACTGTGTCTATATATTAGACACGTTTAGTTAGACAATATATTAGACACGTTACTTTTGATAGGACTCAGGATCGGTCTCCTTGTATCGAAGCCACAAGTTCAAGACTGCTTGGCCAAATATTAATGGATAGTCGTAAACATAAGTGGTGCCAATTTTATTTGCTTGGAAGCGCTTCTTCTGCACCTGCACTTGGTGAATGCTGTGATGCGGGGAATAGATGGCTGAATACTTGTTCTACAATGAGAATCATTTTGATTTAAAAGGTTACATACTCTCTCCCGCCAACCTAGCGTAGCCTTGAGTGATAGGTGTCAACTTGTCTTCCACCACTTTATAGACGCAAAACTCGGGAATAGCTCCTGTCTCATTAAGGTAGATTACTCGAATGGTGTCTAGTGGACTGCCTTTGCGGGTGCCATTGCCTTTGGACTCTTGGTAAACAATTTCCACTTCGCTGACTCGGTGTTTGACCAACAATTTCTGGCAGCTTTTAACAGCCTCTTCGGCCGTGCTCCACCAACCCTGGGTACTAAATGATGGTGATGTTAATATTTTTTACGCATGTATGCTATACCTAAGCTGAGGATCGTAGTCCAGTCGAATGAGTATATGGTTGCAGTCATAAGGCGCTTTGGAGATTTTGTCGGCAGCAGAGCAAACACGGATCTCTCCACAGGCTCCGTCCAACACATCAATGATCTTGTTCTTGAGCAATTCCAAGTGACTGATTCTCGAGTATTTATCTGCAACGAGTGCAGAAGCAACGTCTCGGAGGAGACACCGCACGAATATCCTCAGCACTCCGTGGTCATTGTGTTTGAAGAGCATATAGGGAGAAGAGGTGCTGACTAGAACCGTTGTGCGTTAAATTTTACAATCCTATTTTCAAAATGCTAAAAATATATGGTGATCTCAACTCCAAGCCGCCTTCACCCTTTTTAAAAAAGTTGATTTTTTTTTGGGAGGAGGGTATATCCTAGTAGCGTCAAAAATTTGTGCCTCTTTTTCACTTTTCAATAGCCATAACAATTGCTTTTCAATTTGTTCTAAAAGTCTACCGGAAACATCTTCCACTTCAGCGGGCAATCTGTACAATTCCAACTTCTCCTTAGCACTAAAGTCGTATTGAGTGTACAATGGTGGATGGGAAGGTCTGGACAACATCAAGTCCACTCCTTGTACAGTCACTCCAGATTTAGTCAAGGTGATGCCGATCTCATCTCTCAATGTTTTGCCCAAAGCTCTCAACTCTGATTCCGGCAAATGAATGGCTTTGGAAAAGCCATTGGCTCCTTTGGGGAAAGCCACAAACAAGAAGGTGTTGTTGGAGTCCCGATTGGAGTGGTGTTTGAGGATGTCCACCACTTTGCGATGCTTCAACAAGTCCAATTCACTGAGCACACTTAAGAAGTACACCACAGTGTCCGAGGGCTTAGCTACTCCATTCAATTGAGGTGCATTGTTCATGATAATAGGTGAGGAATTGCCACTCTTGTGTCCGTAGATTGGGGTGGATTTGCCAATCTCGAACTTGAAGATCAACGCTTTGCTGTTGCCGGTGGGTAGCGTTTCAATTTCAGATTCATCTACATGGAAATTTTTCTTGATAAAGAGTTTGATGGCATATTTATTGGTCTCAGCATTAGAGGTGAAGAAGAACTCATGCAGCACTAGGTCATCCTCACCGTTGGTGCTCACGAAATTTTTGAGGATGGATTCACCGCCATCATTGGAACACAGGGCCACTAGATCGCCAAGGGAGCGCTCAGAGGCTTTGCGGGTCATCTGAAAACAGGTGGATTAGCAAATTTGAATTAGTGCCTTAAAGACTTCAATTTCAGACTTGGAAAAAAACAACGAAAATCGAATTAAACAAGTGGGCATACCCAGGGGCCAATTCCACAAGTCGGTTTCAATTTCGATTTCAATTTTGATTTGAACGTCGATTGATTTGAACGTTGATTTGAAATCGAAATTAAGTTGAGGAATCGACCCCGAAGTTAGGTCTAAGTTCTGAAGGCATGTTGTAAAATAGTCAACCGCATACAAATGTACAACAATAATATACTCACATTAGAGCAAACTTGTCCATAACTCGTTTGATGCATCTTGTTCAACACTTCTCTTACGTACAATGCTAAGGGCTCGATGTCCGCATTGAATAGATTGGCCAGTTGTTTTAGCACAGGCTGCAGAGAAGTCATCAAGGAATGGTTGTCGCTGACCCGCGAAAGAAGCTCTTTCAAGAAGATGTTCTTGGCTTTCACTCTGGTATGGGAATACACCATTCTGACCACTCGAGTTATATCCCCAATCTAAATAAACGCCATGATAATGAACTTATGACAAATTAAGTTTTAAAACTAAAAATTACATCAGACTTGATAGCAGACACACCATTGTCATAAGACACATCTTGGAAGTACCGCTCAGTCTCCAAGAAAGACTCCAACAGCTCAGTAATCACAACCTTAATGTGCCCCTCCAAACCTCCTTCAAATCTCTCACAAATCAAAAGCAAAGCTTCAAAATACTGCTTTTCAATCCCCAAATCACTGGGGTTCAGCGTGCTCAAATAGCTCTCCATCTCCTCGGTGAGCTCAATGGCTGGAAATTTTTCTTCCACTTCGATGAGCTTCTTGATCCTGTCATAAGTCTCCATTTTGCTGAAAAAAATTAGTCGTAAATATTTGGTTTCGTTAAAAATATTAAGCTGTAGACAAACTTTATTCGAGATTCCACCACATTTAGCATGACTTTGAAGAGAGCGAAAGGTAACTTATCATCCGTCAAAACGTCATATAGTTCATCCAACATCTTTTTGGACTGCTGTTTGAAAATAGGTTCAGGCGTAGAGTAGCCGCACATAATGTCTTTGCACGCTTGGAAGAGTTTTTCAAATTTAATGTTTGTACACGTATTTTTCTGGTTTGTGGCTACAAAATAAATATAGGATAAATGACTGTAAAAGTTTGTAGAATAAAAAAAAAATTACTTTGCTCTTGGGCTTGATCCCATTCAATAATTCTTCCCGAAAATGAGGTAGGTCGAGGAGATAATGCATCATCCTAGAAAATGATGCAGAAATGTGTTGCAAATCTTGGAGTTGACAAACCTGATCTTCTAGTCGAGCAATCAGAGTGCCTGGGAAAAGGACTTGACCAGGTTGAGCCACACACACCAACTTTCCACCGGCTTTGCGAACCTCCATGGTGATCACCATCTTCATTGACTCAATTTCCGCATAAACTTCTCCCACATTAACATGTTCACCGTCTTTCTTCAAGTATTGAAGCAGTCGACCAGCGTTGCTGAAAACATTCTCTACGATACTTTTTTCTGTATGTAAATATTTTCAATTCTTATCTAACCTAATTAAGCGCACTAATTCTGACTTTTAAGCCAATTTTAGTAATTTTTTAGCGATTCGTTATAAAGTAAATTACATTATAAAGTTACTGTTATAAAGAGGCTTGATTTATCTCATGCCCGATGATGAAACGCTCAAATTTAAGCTAAAAAGTACCTTGACCGAAGCATAGATGGATCATTTCCTTTTTCAAAGATAGTCATAGTTTTGCCGATGCAAACTTTGAAACGCTCAGTCTGCAAAGAGAAAGCATTTGTTTTGTTTCAAAAGTTAAAAAATTCAAAAACCTCTTCTTCCAAATGGCAAGTGTAGGCTTGATCGGAGTATGTGACCAGCACAGTTCCATTGCCGAGCTCTCGCACTTCAGTCACAATTTTGCAGTTATTTAAGCATACCAAGAAGTTAATTGATCCAAAACGATTGACTAAGACGCTGTACTTCACATTGTTGTGCACCAATTCCATTTCCCACGTTTCTGTCAATTCAGATTTGGGTAAGATCTGGCCTCTTAAATAAAAGATTTGGTTAGAAATCAAAACACAAATACAATGTCACCTTTCTAGTGCTGTCTGGAACTTGGAAAACACTTCCGCAATTCTTGCATGACCAATAACAGTTGCTCCGATAGCAATGTTCACGTGAAGTGGGAGCTCAGGCATCTGAAAAAAACATGAATTTAGATATCATCAAAGCGTTCCTGTCAGAATTATTTTTTGACAAAAAGTCTTCTTTGTGATTCTGATTCAAACACACCTTCTGTGCTTTCGTAGCTATTCTGGCATCCAACCAGCCAGTATGAAAATCATTGTTCTCGAACTGCTCATCATGCAAAAGTCCCACCAAATAGCTGACTTGCGAAGTAAAAGATGCTCGCAACTCCAGCTCTTTCAGAGCGCACAATAGAGCAGAAATTGCTTCATATCTGTGCAATATAACGTATTATCATCAGTATCTTGCATAGCTGGATAAATAACTATGTTGTGTACCTAGTTGTTCCTTTGGCGAAAAGATGACCAAACTGAGAATCAGCAAATTCATGCACTTTCCCTGTGCTAGCCACAGAGAAATAACCCCAAACATTCTGATTTGACTGGAAATTGAGCACTTCTACTGAACCAGAGGATGGTCGGAAACCTATAGAAACATGCTTTATATCTACTATTTAAAAACTAAAAAATTAACCCTCGGCGGGATCTTCACTGGTGATTCTGGCAGCAATGACGCAGATGTTGGTGTCTGTTCTTATCTGCAAAACGATTGCAATTTTTTTAGTAAGAACAAAGCCAAACCTGATCTTTAGGCAAAAGAGTCGTTCCATATCTGTCCATCCCGAAAAAAAGTCGGATCTCCACGATTCTGTGCAGAGGAATGCCCATAGCGATTTGCAATTGAACAGCTTAACAGCAATAATTTACCTCAGACAACCGATCTTTAATTAGAAAAACCAACCTGGAATATTGATGTTAGCGACCATCTCCGTGCAAGGATGCTCAACTTGAAGACGAGGATTCAACTCCAAAAAATAATACTTTTGATCGGCTGGTACATACATGTATTCCACAGTTCCGGCACTGACATATCCCACCTTCTTGGCAAGATTAACTGCATCCTATAAATATAGTTGATAAATAGACTTGCTTACATCATCCCACCTGCTCCATATTGTAAAGAATGTGTTCAGGTACAACTCCCGCCGGAGCTTCTTCAATAATTTTTTGGCAACGTCTTTGAATAGAGCAGTCTCGAGTGAAGATTGGAATAACATTGCCGTACTGATCAGCAATCAATTGTACTTCGATATGCCGAGCGTTTATCATGCACTTCATTAAGAAAATTGGACTGCCAGGAACTTCGGCCTATAAATTAGAAAACTGTTTGGCATATGCTGACATACAATAACATACCACAACTCGACGGAAATTTAGCCGAAATTCTTCATCATTATTGCACTTTCGAATTCCTCTTCCTCCACCTCCTTCAGAAGCTTTGATCTGAAAAGAGAAAATGAGAACTTAAAAATCCTTTGTAATATTTTTTAGCGAAAATCACCATGATTGGATATGTTATGTTTTTCTCGCGTAAAACAATCAAGCCTTGTTCCACATTCTCTACACAAGCATCCATATAAATGTCTTTGGGAATGCACATTTCCTCTTCTTCCTGTCCACTCTCTGCTGATGGCGATGGTTCTGGCGCGATAAGGCCAGTACCAGACCATTCTATTGTTGGGATGTTGACTGTCTAAACAAATTTTTTATAGATAAATATAGGTTTATATGAGCATTGGAATGCCTATTTTCTTTTAATCAATCCTGTACGGCTTTTCAACAAAAGCAAAAATGAGAATCGAGGTTTTTAGAAATTTAATGTTCTACCTTGTGCACTTAATGTTCTACCTTGTGCACTTAATGTTCTACCTTGTGCACTTAATGTTCTACCTTGTGCACTTAATGTTCTACCTTGTGCACTTAATGTTCTACCTTGTGCACTTAATGTTCTACCTTGTGCACTTAATGTTCTACCTTGTGCACTTCTCGAAGACCGTATTGACTGCAAAGACTTTAGCATGATATTAATATGAAACCGATAGATATGAACTGATGGACAGCACCCAACTCGTCCCGAGTCCCAAATTATTTGTTAGCCGTGAACCATTTTTATTATCAAATTTGTAAGAAGTGAACTTTAAGACTCAAAATAAAGAGAGACAAAAAATAAAAAATACAAATAATGTCAAAAATTGAAGTAAAAAAATGGTCGGACCCAGCTGTGGGTTCAACCTTTTGGGGTGACGGGCTATCGAGGTTTAACTGTAACAGCATAGTGATTCTGGTTTGATACTGCGTCATCTTTTTTCTGTTTCTGCTTCTGACTTTTGGAAACACTGTCTAATCATAAATAAATGATAAAAAAGTATCCCATCTACTAAAAAAATTGAACACATTTCCCTCATATTTTTCGCGTTTCTTTATTTTGAGTCTTAAAGTCCACTTCTTACAAATATGATAACAAAACTTTTTTGTGTGTCATAAAAAAAACTGTTTTTACGTTTTTAGAGGAACAAGGCATGTGTTCCAACAAAAAAAACAAAAGAAACAATAAGAAAAGTAATCGTAGGATGAGTGGCGTGATCCTTATCAGATTAACTTATCGGCCACCTCTTCCCTTCATTTTTCTGATGTAAAAGTCTATTTGCCGATTTGTCTACTACCAATTTGCACTTCCAACTCGCATAAATAATTCATGTAAGCGAGGGATTTCAAAAAATAAAAAGGAGCCAAAATTAGCATTTTGTACTTTTAAAGATGACATCCAAAATAATTTATTTTGGAATATTTAGTGTTGTGTGTGTGTCTAAAGCTATTGACCTGAGCGATAATAGTGCTGGCAATCTTGTCTCCCAATGCAAACATAGCTTTGCCAGGTGGTCCTATAAACACAATGCCGTGCTTGTCCAGGGTGTTGGGAAGTGCAGGGTTTTCACTGGCATGTCCCCATCCAGCCCATACAGCGTCAACCTTGTTGCGCACTGCATGACCAACTATTTCTTCCACATTGGCATAGTTGGAGGTGTTGGCACCAGCCGGCGAGAACACGATGTAGTCAGCCATTTTTAGATATTCTAAACAATAACATGTTTGTTCTGGTTATCTAATTCAGTTTTTTGTGGATTATTTTTGGTCATTTTGTTGCCCTTTCTTAACATCGCTTTGACACTCTCCACTCTGTTATGGATTATTTTTGTAGATTGCTAAACATTTTCGTTTGTTCTATCGATATAAAATAACGAAAAAGTTTTAATTCCCACATTTACTTATAAAACACTTATTTGGCTTGATATTTTTTTCCTTCTTGTGACACAGATAACCCCACGAGAATACAAAAAAGGATGTAGAAGCATAAAAGGACAAGCACCAAATGTGGTCTTTAATTTCCTATTTGCCTCCAAATTGTCTACTGGTCTGTAGTCAGCGCTTCAAAGGCTAGTCTACTTATGTCTTCTATTTTAAACAAAAATTTTTATCATTATGTTCCTACCTGCTTTGGACTGAATCTCTTGCTCAGTGGTCAGACAAATGAACTTGATGATGCGGTCTTCTTTGAAGAGTTGCATGAGAAGCTTGCGCATTGACAGAATGCACTTGCTGAAAAGAAAAATTTAGTAGATAAAGAATTAGTATGTGCAACCAGGGCTCAATTCAAAGACACACGTTGTTTTCAGGAGTGTTGTTGAAGAAGCATTCCCGAGCCCGTCATTGTCGTGAAGGATCCGTGAAGAAACCTCTATAAGACCCCAAAAATTTTAAAAGTGGCCTTTAATTTTTTGAACTACTCAGGTTTTGTAAGGAAAAACTGGTGTAGATGCGTTCGAACTATGTATAGAGTCAGTGACGGGCGTAGGCATGCCTCTTCAAACAGATAATTGACTGCATTGCACTTTACTTGAAGTCACAGGGCTAGAGTTGTCGATTCGGGCACCCGTTTTTGGGTAATTGGAACCAAAACCCGATTTTTTCGAGTTTCGAGGCTATCGGTTTGGTCCGGGTACAGTCAACCCCCAATTTAACGACCCCCCTAAAAGGATTGATTCACAGCTGGGTCCGACAATTTTTTTATCTCAATTTGTGACATCTTTTGCCAGTTTTGATATTGATGTCTCTAGGGCAAAAAATTGAAAGGATTTTGAATTTGCCAGTTGTTTTTAGACAACTCAACAGTATCGCATTCAAAAAAGCCAAACTTCGATTTATCCGACACTTTTTTTTTTCAAAAATGGGTGTCGCTACATCGAAGTTTGGCTTTTTTAAAGGCAAAGCTGTTGAGTTGTTGAAAAACGACGGGCAAATTCAAAATTCTTACAATTTTTCGCATTGGAGACATCAATATCAAAACTGACAAAAGATGTCACAAATTGAGCTAAAAGAATGGTTGAACCAGAGGTCTTGCTGGTTTTTTTTTCATTATCGAATGCCCTCTATTAGCGATGCACTTGGATGGAGGTGGTTGACTTGTGTATAAGAAACTTACACAGCTGCAATCCCATTGGTGGCTACTAGAATCTGTAAAGGGTTGTGTTGAATAAACTGTTTTTCCAACAGAAAAACGAAATAGACATCACCTTTTTGATATACCTAGCTTTGGTGGGGTCCTCGGCAAAAAAGTCGACAAAGTCTTTGACTTGTGGGAACACCTTGTTCTGCTGATCCACCTGATTAGAACGGCCGGCCAGCTTGCTGACATTGAAGGAGCGGAACGTCTGCATTGTGTGATGGCCATGGTGATGACCACTGCTGCTCTTCGTGTCTGCTGAAGCATCCGACATGGAGGCGCAAATATTCCTGAGATAAAAAATAGTTACAATCAAGGCAATAAAGTCAACTGCCGTTAGCAAATACACCATAGGAACTGGTCTGAGGGGTATTTACTAACCAGAAAGGGACAAATTTTGGTCGAACCAAAGTTTTGGGACGAAAATAAGTGGTGGGCAAAAGTTTGTATCAAAGCCCCAATTACTGCAATTAAGCTTAATCTAGGATTAGTTTAGGCCAGAGTATGTTAGCCGTGAACCAGACCATGCTCTCCTTGACTAATTTTAGTGTAAGAATACGATGTAATATACAAATGATTGTGAGTAAAATACTTATCAGACAAAAAATCATTCCCTGAGCTAGTTATCGCATCAAATTTTAAGAGAGAATATCAAAAGATGCAATCAAAATGTACGCGAGCACCTTTTAAGCGTTAAAAGAGACATACCCAGACCCGGCATCAGCGATTTCAAATTCAAACAAGGTGGGCACTTATCAGTTTTCCACAAAATTTCGCTGTCTTCCCGATATACTGGTCTCCGCCTTTCTTAAATTTGGAATTGCTAAGGGGCTTGAGAGTTAGAGATGCGCGCACAGACTTACCTGCGAGATGAATCCGAGCAAAATACTGCATTTCAGGCCTTTCTTTGCCATAGTCCACTGAGAAAGACATGTTAAAAGGGCGAAAAAGTTGCACAAATGGGTTGCAGAAAAAACTGCCTAAACCGCAAATGACCGGCCCAAAACGACTCGCTTTACCCTTTTTAGGGCACTAAATAGGTCAGGGACGGATGGTACACATATTTTTTATGGCAGTTACATTTCGGGAGGGGGTATGATACAGTAGAGTATAAAAGGAGGAATCACCAATGCTAAAACTACAATCATCGGGAAAAAATAAGTGAGAGTTTGGAAATATTCACACCAAGGATTTTCCAACACGTATGCATGCATACAAATGAAACCGGGAAGAAAATAAAGAAGAATAGGAAAGAATGTGGGGAGCTGGTCCACTAGCACCACCAACAAGAGTGGATAAGTGTGCATTAGACTGCAAACCTACACGCACACCCCCGGCAAGGGGCAACGCCGAGAGGAGAATAATCTGATCGTTTGATCACTCTTCCCAAAACTCTCCGTCTATTTTCCAGAGTAAGGAAGCAAGAAGTGTGTGGCACCGGAAGAAGAAGAAGAACAAGAAAGACTCTACTGTAGAAGAGGGGCAAGGACAAAAGTATTTGTTTCTTCTCTCTATCTCCACCCCCACCAAGATGGCTGCACTCTCCACCTAATTTGAGTAGTGATCTCTGAATTTTTGGCTCACTACACAAGTAATACAACCAATTTTGGGAATGCTCTTGCCGAATGCACGAACAAAGAAGCGGGAATTGCACAGAGCGCGAACAACTCCTTCTCTTTCCTGTTTCCTCCAACTCCACAAAATGCAAAAGGATGCAAGTAAAGGCACACACGGGCACAAGGAGAAATAAAAGAAGGAATTCAGGTTATTGTTGGTGTCAATGGAGGTGTGTTTTCCAAGAGTGACTGCTCGCGCATATACACACTCATTTTTGGATATATTTAGCTGCCCCCCCCCTTCCTAGTTGACAGAAAAAATTTCGGTTAGGGCTAGACAAGAACGATAACGAGAAAAAAATTAGCTGATAGCTTTAGCTTTCGAGTTTCCAACCACCTTGCAGCCAACTTAAAAGGGAAGGAGTGGAGTGGGAGGGGTGTGGAGTAGTGGGATGATGCCGCAAGTAGAGCAGGAGAAGAAGAAGGAGAAGAAAGTGAAATTGTCATATTATCACACCACTCTCCACTATTTATCTACATTCTGGGGTGAGCAGTAGAGGCGGTGCTTTTCTCTTATCACTGAACCAGCCGTGTGTTTCTATGGCTGGCGAGATAATTGGAGAAGCAGCTCTACAGGCTGATTACCCATATCAAGAAAAGGGTTGACTGCAGTAATCGAATGCTACTAAGAAGCAGTCTTTTGTCCTGCTTGGCAGCAGTGGATCTCTGTTTTTGTGCCCCATCATTCCATTAAGTGTTCTTTGTTTTGTGCAATGAAGCTACAAACTGCTGGCCTGGTTTCTTCCCTTCTTTTTTAGACAAAACAAGCACGAGGAAATCACACGAACAGTTCCCCAGTTAACAGATAAAAACAGTGCTCGCTAATGCTAAGAAAGATTTTGTTTAATGCCTGAGACAGAATTGAAGGAATTAAATGGAGATGTTTCCCATTCCCTAGCTGTTCTGTAACAACGGATGTGAATTAATTCAACCATAACATTTCAATCCTTTCCCCACGAAAAACTTGCATTCCTGTAGTTTGTGTAAAGGGCAACCGCAAATTTTTAAGTTGGAATTTCCTCGTGTTTGATGTTTAAATTTATTGAGTAAGACAAAATTGTTTGTCATTTATTCGTCTTCTTTTTTGAGCTTCGCATGTGAAATTAAGCTTAGAAAAGCAGTTCTGGACAATATTAAGACCTAAAAAAAATGCGTCGTCCCCCCAATTGCATAAGTTCCACAGTCGACACTCGTTATAAAGACAGTCTAAATAAAGACACATTTCAGCCTTCTTTCCTATCTTATTACAAGTATAGTAATCACTGTTTTCCCAGTCAAGACAGTTTTGTTCTGAGCGGAAAAACAAATATTTCTATATAATTTTATATGAAACTCAAAGATGATTTTTAATTTTACGTTATGAAAGAGTGGACAACCCCTCCAAATTCTACTTGGACAATTTTCAGTGTTTATATTTTTCCGGGTAATTTTGCAACTCTTATCTCTATGTACTATATATTATATATAATAGAAGTGGAGGGGGAGATTTTCTATTTTTTAACTTTTTGGAAAAAGTTTGAATTTATAAAAAATACAAAAATTATTTTTGGGCAAATTTTTAAAATGTTTTTGTATTAATTAAATTAATTTAATTTTTACAACTGTAATACAGTCGACCCTCGATATAGCGATCAACCCAAAAAGTTCGATCTACAGTTGGGTCCGACCATTTTTTTTCCTCAATTTTTGACATCTTTTGCCTATTTTAATATTGATGTCTCCAAGGCAAAAAATTGCAAGGATTCTCGATTTGCCAGTCATTTTTCAAAAAGCCAACATTTTTGCCTTCAAAAAATTCAATTTTTGATTTAACGAATGCTTTTTTAGAAAAATGACTCAAAAAGCCAGCACTATTGCTTCTAAGCCAGCACTATTGCCATACATTTAAATCGGCGAACTTGAGGGGATGTCCGGCTAAGTTGAGCCTACTAAATCAAGCTGTAGCACTGACCTGGAGGGCGATGGTGATGCGCGCACGTGTCCATAGTGTTGCTTGTAGGGAGACTCCCAGCTTGATCTCAATCTGCCTTTTTTGATGAACAAGTCAGCACCCAGCAAATTTTTTTCCTTGTTGAGATTTTCTTGGTCAGCACCACTACTAGTTGGTCTAGATTCACAAGTGGTTTTGCTGCGTCTTCTCATTGTGCCAAACAGTAATGGCTGGTTGAGATTATTTGAAACATCTGAATTTATTTTTTGGCACTTGTTAGCATGGATATTTTTATATAAAGAGGTGCTAAATAATGACTAAACAAAAGTTTATGCACTTTGTTGCTAGGGCAGTTGAATACTCAATCAAGTAGACAGTTGCAAAGGCATGTGTTTGAATAGGCGGGCGATTGGTGATGCTGCTTTTTATGCCTAAAAGAACACAATGACAGAAGGTTTCCAGTCAATGCCAAAAATTGTGATATGAATCAAGAAAATCACCTTGATTAGCAAAAAGGAATATTTCGTATAGAAAGTGTTTAGTAAAGTACTATATAGCAGCACAATTGCTTAACAAGCACAGGGTGATTCAATTTATTTTCCCTAATAAAATTTGGTCATAACTTTTTAAATTTGCGGCCTTCTGATGAAATCTTTTTTTTAAGAAAGAGGAGACTTCCGTCATCTTCTAGCTCTAGCCTTTGGTGCTCTTCTCTTTTGTTCTGATCTTCAGCTTTGGGTTCAAAAGTCTGGCTCTCTTCTTCGTTATTGCCGTCATCTTCTAGCTCTGGTTTTTGGTACTCTTGCATGCGAAGTGCGAATTTGCACTTTGCATGCAAATTTTCGAATTATCAGTAAAGCTGAAAACCACTTTGCATTTGCACTTTTCATTGCACTTTGAATGCAAAAGTTGCACTTTTCAGTTAGTAAAACTGGCCACCCAACATTCTAATCATTATTTTTTGCCTATAAACAGAACCTTCATTAGTGAAGAATTTCGAAGAGATCGAAGAGGATTTTGAACTTCCGCCCGCCAGAATTTATTCTTTTTATTAACAAGACTCGTATCCGCCATCGCTGCAGCATTGGAAAAGCGCTCGTAGATTAAGAAGACTAGATCTTCAATGTTGAGTCTTATTGTGGAAGGCGCCGATAGAAGTCGCCTTTTTATGGTGCCAAAAAATCGAATGTGGTATTGAGTGCCCTCTCGTGACCTAAAATCTCCGCTCGTGGTGTTGAGTACCCGCTCGTTGAAATTGTTGAGTTGTCTAAAACAAACTGGCAAATTCAGAGTCCTTACGATTTTTTATCTTAGGGACATCTATATCAAAATGCGATTAACAAGACTGGACTGCATTAATACAATTCAGGCTAAACATTTTCTCTCGCTAAACATTCTTTTATGTTAAACATATTCTAAAGATAAATAGCGAAGTCAAAAAGGTTAAAAAATGTCGGCTTACAACACCCGAGATTCCCAGGACGTCTCCGATCCAAGTACTAGTCGAGCCCAACGTTGCTTGACATTGCCAGATCGGACGGGATGGCGTACTCTCAACGTAGTATGGTCGTAAGCGAAACACGTGTAGGGGAAATCTTCCAAATTGTTTTTCTCATGCCATTTTCTCATGAGGGTGTACACCAGGCCTTTATTACATTTTTTAAAAAGAACAGAAGAACGTGAGTCCACTTCTTCGGTTTAATTACCCAACTTTGAGGTAATTGAATTTTCCTGCCCAGATAACAACATAGGGGCGGAGTTGTAAATTTCGGGAAGCACTGCCTTCAAAGGTGGTACACATATAACTATAACTCAAGAATTTGCTGCTGAGCTCAAAATTATAATGAGTTTTTCGGGTTTCCACCTTCTCACCGAGCGAACGACACGTGACCATACAAACATTACAAGACATTGCATTAACATATATGCGTTACAGCGTGGTTCAATACTCTATTATTATACTCTATTATTCCCTTCCTCTCCCAATACAGCTCTTGTTCCCCTCTGAGTGACTATTTTGACAGTGGCGGGGAAAAAAAAAAACTCAAAAAAAAAAACAGGATTAATTAACGTTTTAGAAGCGTCAAAACTTTGTTATTGGCTATAGCAGGATTAACAACAAAAAATTTACTCGGTATGTGTTGCCAATATTCACAATCTTTATATACAGGCTAGTGATATCTCTATTCAAATACCCTTTTGATTATATAATTATAATAGATCTAACAACAATTGATAGAAAGTCTAAAAATAGAAGAACACTGTCGAACCATGCTTTAAAGAAATAAGTAGCATATGAAAAAATGCATTTCTGCTACTTTCAAAGTACTAATTTTGTCCATCAAAATGAGACTCCAATCCACTGTCGCTTTCACGAGATGAATCAAAAGCAGATGAATTAGGGGAAGGTGAGCAAGAGCATTCTTCGCCCCCAAAGGCAGATGCCCCTAGAAAACAGTGATCACACCTTCTGCTAGTCGGCAACTGCACCACCACTCCCTTGTTGTTGGTTCTCTTACTGGTCTTGTATCCCAGACAAGGGTGTAGGGAGGGTAGGAAACTTTCATCGCGAATCATTTCATAGCTTAAAAGGCATAAATTAAAAGCATTCCTCCAGCACAAAATTGACTCACTCCTCTTCATGTATAGAAGGCATGGTGGATATCAAAGTGCATTGACCAACCGGAGGTAGACTGTAGGGGTACTTCTGCAAGGATTGCTGACTACTTGGTTGAAGCCCAGGGTCCTTGGCTGGAACAGCACTAATTTGACTGCTGGAAGGGGTGAGGAACACTTTTTTGTTGTGCACCCTTCCCTTTTTCCATTTAAACAGACACATAAGCAGAATTCCAACAAAAGCTATGGTATTTATGATAGTAATAGCTGCTAAGAAACCGATCAACGCCTTGGTCTTCAGAGAATTTTGACTGGAAGAGAAGAATGAGCCGGTGTGTTGAAGGGAACTCTGCAAGAAGCCAACAATTTTTAATTTTATAAAGTGAGAGCAAACCTGTGTTACTTTCTGTCTACTTTCAGGCACTTCCATCGGACACCAAGGACAGCGAAGAGTGTGTTTTCGAATGTGTAGAGTAGCGTTGAAACAATTTCCATGCAATTCCAACACAATTCCTGCTTCATCTTCCAGTTTATGAGTCTGAAAATTTTTTGACCATTTTTAGAGGGATGAAGGGCTGTATTGGGTGGGGAAGGGACAAACAAGAGACCACCTTGTAAGGAAAGCCCACTCTGTAAGAAAAAAGAAGATCTTAAACAGTTACCTTTTAAGGAATCTACTGCATAAAGAAGCTCTGGATGCATGCTATTTTCATGCATCCAGAGCCTGTTCTCGACTGATTTATGTCTCAGGTATGTTTGTGTGCGCATCTCAACTCCAGGACCCGAGTCCCCATCGCCTTCGTAAGGGGGTTGAAGGGGGCTTGAGAGTTAGAGATGCGCAATACTCTTGATCAAAAGACGCATCTAGAGGCCCTTTTTCCTCTAAGTTACTATATTGGCTTCTTTATAAGAAAATTATTGCTTATAAATGATTTTTAAGCACTTTTAGAAAACTTGATTTTGGGGTGGGGGGAGGGTTTGTTTATATCCTAGTAGCGTCGAAATTTTTTAGAGTACGTTAGAAAAAATTCTAAAAAATTGGCCAAAAATCTTACCTGCTCTATATTTTTATTGGCTGAATTGTGGCGGCGTGGAAAGACATGCACATTGGGTGTCTCATCACAGAGTCGATTAAAGCGGAAGACAGGGTCAGTGCCGAAAACATAGAGCTGCACACTCACATCTTCTGGCTCCCCTCTTGTCCAATAGGTATAGAGTTGCAGGTAGGAGGGAGAAGAAGGGGAAATTTCCTACAAAAACAATGAAATTTTAGACATATACTCTGATGAAATTAGCAGCACAAAACTTACTGAGAGAATAGTTTTGGAAATACTCCAGTCAGAGGCCACCTTCTCGTTGAACTTGGGCATTGCATTTGCCAATGTGAATCTTGGTTCGGAGCAAAGCATAGTTGTCAAACAGTTGCGTTTCCACCGTATCGAGCGCATTTCAGTGGACACCCAGAATGGTGGGAGAGTGACAACATTTTCTGTCGCAGGATTTGGCAACTGGTCTGCTTGAGTTCTGAAATGTGCATTACAGTGATATAAGTCACAGCTCAACAAATTTGGAGTGGATGCTATACTAAAGTATCGCACATATTTTGTACTTCAAGCTTGCGCAACGTAACTTGGTGGGGTCTACCTGTTCCAGAGGGTCTATCTGGTGCAGGGAGTCCAGTTAGTTCAGGGGGTCCAAAGGATTTTGGACTCGACGGAGTGCAGTGGTTGCCAAATTTTAATACATACATTTTATGATTAAAAATGACTCTTTTATTTATTTTTACTGCAATACTGTGTAAAATGAGCACTTTATCAAGGCGTAGGCGTTGACCTAGGCCCAGACCAAACGCGAAGCGTTTCTTAGCACGCCCAATGCCTTTCCCAAGCTCTCCTGCTTTTTTCACACCAGATCCCTAGCTTCAAAATAGAAAAAAAAGATCAAAATCACTTCAGGAACATATCAGACTCAAAATCGACACACGAACACGACCCGAAAACTATAAAAAAGATTGCTAGATGTATAATAAATTATGGGTAAGCGAAAAATGAAACCCACATCCTGACCATCCGTTCCCCGTCCACATTGTTGCTCTTATGTAGAATATGAATCGCTTGTAGTTTGACCGACCAGCAAATAAAAACCAAGAAGAATATAAAGTGCATGATTTCGGAGAGCGATATGCCTAAAATGTAAGATGATTAAGAATACCAACAACAAAAATGCAGACACATTATATCATGCAAAACAGTGCTATACAAAAAGACGCAAATAACAAGTGAATGTGGTAAAAATGAGTGTCTGTACAATCTATTAGAACAACCACTTCCTCCTTCCTGACCAAAAGCGACAGTTTTGATAACAGGGAGAGATCTGTTCCATCTCTCCACATATTTATACTCCAGATTAAAGGAATATCTGAAAAAGGTGGTTGAATCAAAAAGCCTTGCTATTTTCACAAACTTTCCCACATTTCGCGATTATATAAATTTGTAAGTTTTATTAAATGGGAATAATTGTTTGGTCATTTTAGACAAAGAAGAGAAACAATTCGGCATTTGGGCGGAGATGAAACGATATATTAAGGCCTACAAGGAAAAAAAGACAAAGAAAAACAAATTTCCATATACACTCATTCTCATGCTTGTCATCAATTGGTGTACCTGTGTCAACACAGTTGTTTGGAAAAAGTTTAACTTAAATTATAAACAGGTGTCCTATTTACTTTAAAGAGGAATATTCAATGTTTACAGTTGCACGCGACACCAAAAAACAGCGCCCGCACCGGGCTTTTAAACAAATTATCGGGTGGTGCGAAAGATAAAATAAAAATCTTCTTTTTTTATATAATGCTTCGAACGAAAGTGTTGCCGTGGTCTCGTCGTCATTTTGGTCGCAATCCATGGGCTTTAAACCAAGAAAGAGCGCCATCGCATCGAGCAGTCAAAACTCAGCAATGGATTTGGGTCGATGGACAGTGGCCGTCGAATTTTGCCAAGGGAAACGTGATTGACTTCTTTGTTTGACCTGAATGCGAGAAGAGAGCGTGCTCAGGGCCTTATAAAAAAATTGCCAAACTTAAGGAGTTGTCGCGAAGAGAATGGAGACGTCTTTCGCTCAATATGATAATGAAAGTCATTGATGATTTTCCAAAACGTCTTCGTTGTTGTAATGCGGCCAATAGTGGCAATTTTGATCATTTATTTAAATAAAACTGTATACCGCTTGAAAGCTCTCTTTCTCTTTTTAAAAATGTTACAAAAAACATGACTTTAATAGCTGAAATTTTCTGTATAATATAATATAAATGGATTAAAAAAGAGATGTATCCGAATTGCTTTTGTAACAAGAATTGTGTTGTTTGAATTGCATAATAAAAAACGGTCCAAAAATCAATATTGTTTATAAAAATTTAAACATAAGCAGATTTGGAGCTAAACGCTGCCCGAATAGAGTAGCCAATAGAAAAATTGATTGGCATAAGAGCGGTTACACAAAGTGACCACAAAAAGAAAATTTAATCTTCAAAATGCCCTCCTCTTTCTAACCTTCAACTTCATTTTGAAACAAATTGCTTCTGTTTTCTTTCATCCATTATTATTTCACCTTGATTGCGAAAAGAGATAGGCATGGAAAAGGATGAAAATAATAAATTGAAATAAATGTATGAGAGAGCTTTGTGAACTCAACATCAGTGGAAAGTATGGTTGGCATCGAGGACAGTTGGCATTACTTTTTGTAGGGAACAGTTGACTATAAATAATCTCTAACTCTCGAGCCCCCTAAAGATTAAAGATTATTTTTTTTTTATTATTGAGCCCCGTAAGGGGCTCGAGAGCTATAAAATGCTCGAGGGATTGAAGTTGAAGCTTACTCTAGTCAATAGAATGTCAAACTCAACCTTTTCACGCTCAGATGTGCAATCTAGATAGTTAGCAATTCGATGGAGGTTTATCTGTTTTTTGTTTGATATCTGCTATTTTGTTGATCCAGCCCGACCTTTTAACACAACAAAATTCTACAGTTCAAGAGATGTATAAGGTGTAGAAATATACAGTAAGATGATAAGCCATGTCCGTTGCATTTTCTCAATGCTGAGCACCACAAAATCTTCAGGCGAATTTGCTTCCATCAGAAAAGAAAAATTTACGGCTCCAATGCTTTACTTTTTCCCATAGTCCCTAAAACTAATAATTAAAGCACGCAAAATTTAAAAAATATAAGATACCGTATTCTCTCTAATTATAAGGCATGCCTTATAATTTTTCGACCCCCCCCCCCGTCGAGGGTGCCTTATAATTAGAGACTGCCTGATAATTAGAGAGTGCCTGATAATTAGAGAGTGCCTGATAATTAGAGAGTGCCTGATAATTAGAGAGTGTCTTATAATTAGAGAGAATACGGTACACTAAAAAGAAAAGATTGCAAAAACGTTAGAGGCATAAAATAAGCAAATCAAATATTTGCATTTTTTACAAAGGCGCGAAGATATTTTATCTTCGGGCGGATATTCGCGCAAATATTCGGGTTACTCAACCCTAGTTTTTTTGCACCTTTATACCAGAAATCCGAACATCAAAAGCCTAACTGAAGTCTTTTTCTCTATTTGAAGAAGGTACAATAGACCGGCCAGTTATTTTACTAGAAAGGATACGCATGCTAAAATTACAGGTGTCGTCAAGCACCGATCCATCTGAACGATACTAGAAAGTTTTATTCCAGCCTTCAGTTCCTGAAAAGAGATTTTAACTCTTTTCAATATTTTCAAGCTTTTTTTTAGCTTTTGCGTTATCCATTTGAGTGTATTATATCACTGAAGTTACCTTTAGGTGAATTTCATTTGTTACTAGCTAATCTTCTTCTGCAGATTAACACGTTTTTGTTTCTTCTCGGTCTTTTTTTTGCTTCGTTTGTAATTAAACAACATTCCCAAAGCCAGAGAGAAGAGACGAAAAAATCAAACAATTGCACAAAAACTAGTTGGCTGGTTATTATTTAATTATTCTTATTACATCGTTTTCCCCCTCTCTTTAAGGTGTTGTCTGGTCGAGGCGCTTTTTATTATTGTTAGCGAGTGGACAGCTCTTCTTCCCTCCCTCATAAATCTTCTTTCAATGAAATTAATTGAGTGCTAAATATTGCGGTGCAAACTTAGCCTGATGATCAGTGATTTTAAGATTTAATTTTTCACAATCTTTGCAATGCGATTTTCGAATTGCGATCATCCCATTTTTTGTTTAAACAATCAGCTGTCTTTTACTAGCCAATTAAACAGTATTGCTGCAAATGCCATGCAACTGAATCCGATTTAGATAAAGTATGAAGATGCGATGGACAATAGATGGGTAGACTCGAGAATGGACTAAGCGTGTTTCCTTGAAGTGAGTCTCAAAATGTATATTGGTATTATTTTAGAAATAGTTTAAGGTTGTTAATGCTTTTAGGGAATATTTTGCAGCCGTCACAGCTATGGAGCTCCATTGAGAAAAGAAACATGGGGATAAGCAAGACAGCTCTATCATCATTAATGAACAGAAGGGTTGGAAGGTCTCTTCAAAAGCCATAGTAAAGCAAAGAAACGCTTTTTAACCGCCGTGGCTGCCGTCTTTCAAGTTTCTTTTGATAAAAAATTTCGCTTTGCCGACTTCTAAAATGAATAAAGTCATTCTTGGTCCTGAAGTCCTTAATGCAGCCAGATTAGCTATCAGCAAAACTGCTTATTATCAATCGATCAGCTTTGAGAGGTCTGGTGTAAGTTTTTTCTTTATCACTTTCTTAACTCTGAATAATATATGCTTAGGCTGTTGGCCACGTTAGCTCTCACTGTCTTCCGCAAGTACCAAAATAAAGTTAAGCGGGGTCATTGTCCATATAAATTAACTTAGAAGTTGGGAAGGGCTTGTAAATAATTAAGCAGCTTTAGTTATGTCATGGTAATTGTATAGTAATTGTCAAGGGCCGAAGATATATCTAGTCTTGTGTATGACCAGTTACGACACTGGAGTTTAACCTTACCATAGGTGTCCACAAAACTTTGCAGTGTCTTTGCAGTATAGTCATTTCCATTTGTTGCACTTCTTAATAAAACTTCTAAAGCTGTTTTTTCTGTTGCCTTGAATTCTGTGACTTTTGCTTAAATTTTCTTCCATGGATAATTTCGTTGAGGTTTCTGTTTCATGATTTATATCAAATGAATCTGGCCAATCAATGTGTTTGCAGAGAGAAAGAACAGTCAAAATCAGTTTACACAATCGATGAAAGTACTGCCGAATATGCTAAGAAATTTACTTTTGGGGCAGCATGATCGTGGGCGAAAGAATACAGTAACATGTTGATGAGAAAATTCAACTGAATCTTTAAGATATTCGTGATGCTCAGTGTGCTGCTCTCAGATAAAGTTGTTACAGTCGACTCTCGGTATAAGAGCACCCCAAAAAGTTGGATCTACAGCTGGGCCGACCATTTTTTACCTCAATTTATGATTTTGATTTCGATGTTTTTAAGGCAAAAAATCGCAAGGATTCCAAATTTGCCAGTCACTTTTTAAAAGTCTAGCGTTATTGCCGCCATAAAGGCCAACTTCCGATATAAGAGCACCTTTCTTTTCAAAAATTGCTCTTGTATCGAGATTTGGCTTTTTTAAAGGCGAAATTTTTTAGTTGTGTAAAAACTACTGGAAAATTCGGAATCCTTGCAATTTTTTGCCTTAGAGGCATCTATTTGAAATTGACAAACAATGTCAAACAAATGGTCGGGCCCAGCTGTGATAACCACCCTCACTTAAATATTGGTTCCTTCCCTCCGGCCCTAAAAATTTTTCCTCCGGCCTCCTGCGGAGGAAATATATATTACTTAAGTCTGAGCTAAGAACAGTCCAAAAGCAATTGCGAAGTATTTGAACACTTTTGGTAATGTAAAAATAAGGAGAATGCGAACTGCGACCATCTTAATGCAATTTTTTGCTATGAGAAGGTTGTGAAGATCAACACATCACTGTATTTTAAATCGCTACTCATGATATAGCATTTTTAGTCTTTTGCTCCTGTTAAAATTGTTGCTGATGCTTTAATCTTTCACGTTGCTTTCTGCCGTCGTATGGCTGATGCTTTTTCATCCAACGAAAAAAGATTTGCTGGGATATGTCTCCAAGTTCAGCATTTTCTTCTGTCATCCTTCTGAAAATTCAGCATTAAGGGGATGAGGTTTGTTTTTCATCTGGAGGGAGATTTTCCCACTATTTACACGCCCACCACCCAACCCCACGGGCATCTCTATAAAGGTATATAGATGAATGTCCTACTCTTCTTCTTCCGCTTTTCATATTTCCCAATGTAGGAGGTTAGTTGGCTGCTTGCCCAGAAATAAGTGATCGAATAGAATTGAGCAGAAAGAAATCACCACGGTGAGCAGAGTAAGCGTGACAAGCTTGACTCATACTCAGAGCTTGCTTATTTTAGAAACTTTACCAGCAAATCTAGCTGGAATGGTAGTTTCTTATCTCAAACCTGGTACTTTCTTGCTAAACAGTTTTCAATTTTAATGTATTTTATGTTAAACTTTTACTGCTTACAACCCGATGTTAGCGCAATTTTGCTCTTTCGTTTTACATTTCTCCTTCGTTTTATTTAGTTTTGTGTCTGAGATCACCCTGTAAAGATTTGCTCTTTTTCAGGCTTTCCAATGAGCCATCACCTGTCAATAAAAAAGACCGAAATTGGCGCTCACAAAATGTCGTAGTAATAACGCAATAATCCACGGACTATTTTAGGTATTCCCGGATAAAATCCTTAGCGTGGTTTAAATTAGGCTCAAAGTTAAATGACTTCATATATATATTATTTCTTATATTTTTACGTAAGTTTAGATGTTTTATTACGTTTTAAGTTAAAAAAGGGGTATATGATCTTGATCAACAATCACTTTAACTTCCAGGTCCCGTTGCTCGCTTACAGTGGTTTGGGGCCTTAGAGTTGACAAGGGAACCACGTGAAACCTCCGTGCCCTTTTCCACTTCTGTCAATTCCAGCGTGTAGCCCGTGCCCAAGTGTGCAGGCAAACTGCTGTTAAATTTTGCTATGCGGCCATAAAACACCGAGATGTGATTCCCTGAAGTTTCCTAAAAAGACCACTGTTTGGTTATATAGTGGAATGGACTACTAGGTTTTTCGGTAGCGTAGTGGTAGCACCTTAGCGCTGTTTTGCTGGGTCGAGGGTTCGACTCCCGCCTCGGCTCTCAACATTTTTTATTTATTTTCATTTTCACAAAGCGACTTCTTACTTCTGTCTTAATTACAGATATCAATGAATAAAGAATTTTTGAACTTATTGACGTAATAGTAATCGTCGTGCCCAAAACATAAAAAAAAGATAAACAAAAAATGTTGTTAACCGAAGCGTGAGTCGAACCCTCAACCCTACAGAGAAGCGCCACGTTTCTACCACTACACTATCAATTCCATTATATAACCGGACAGTAGTCTTTTTAGGAAACTTTAGGGTACCATATCTCGGTGTTTTATGGCCGCATAGCAAAATCTAACAGCAGTCTACCTACACAGTTGGCCCGGGCTAAACGCTGGAATTGACAGAAGTGGAAAAGGGCACGGAGATTTTGCGTGGTTCCCTTGTGAGATAAAGTTGGGTAAAGTTTTACCTGTAGTTGAACTATAGTACTGTTTGAGCATGCTTTTGGTCGTTGGAAGAGAAGCTTGCATACTCTTACTATGAGTACTTTTTTTGGAATTAGTGGTTAGGAAAGATGTTATGTCGTCTCATTGCTTGCTAAATTATTTGCTATTATTAGTGTAGAGGAATAAAGTTATGTTATGTCTTCGTCTGGGCCTAAGCAATCTCCCAGAGGCTAACTACACCATTCATTGTTTTATGAGGTGTTTTTTTTAGTAGCAAGCATAAAATTAATAACTAAATATCTAGACTTGGTGTGGTGGGTAGACCTATTCCAAGGTTGACATGCCTCTGAAAAAAATACGCATACCTTAACTTCTGGTTTTTTGGAGCATGTGTATTTTTTTTTCAGAGGCATATCAGCCCTGTAATAGGTCTACCCGTCACCCCAAGTCTAAATATTTAGTCAAAATATTTTGTATTTGCTATGGGTTCAGCTAACATCTTTTCATGCACAGAATTTGCGCTCACATCGGCTGCTCAATGTCGAGCTGCAGTCATACAGCTTAAAACTGTAAAAGATTGCAATTCATGGTGTTTTGTTAAAATTAAACAAATCGTATCTTTCATTTTTGACGAGCTGTTTACACTTTGGGCTAGAAAAAATGCAGTGCCGTCCAACTGCCTAAAGTGTTATGCTAAATTGAATGTTTGACATAATTTTTCAGATCTTTATTGGAATTATCGAGTGAGCAGTTGAAATTCACTACCGTCTATTTTCATCTATATTGCCATCTACAGAAAGTACATTCATGGAGAAGCAAAGAGATTAAAGTGATCTCATTGCGATATAAAGCGTCTCCGTTATTTCTTTATTTTGTGCTTCATTAAAAGTCCAAGTTATTAGACACTAAAGCTTGTTATCCTTTGAGAAGTCGGCTCAATGAACTTGCAATGCATATGCTGGTGAGTAAATGACTTGTCTATCCATTACATATTTCCGCCTGAGAATGAGTAGAGAGATATGCACACATACACCCAAGCACTTTTCCTTCCGCAACCATAAATCTTTTCACACAACCCGCTTACTCATTTTTTGCTATATTAGGGGACAAACATGCAGGTCACACTAAATGCATTTAACTAGCTGCCAGGTTCCATTTGGACTTTTTATCCTTAGCTAAAATGGTTTGTCACGTTCTATGAACTGTTATAGGTATTTTGTGTTGGGCATATAGTATACCTACTTGCACAAGCGAGGTCATATTTTGCTTGTAAATTCAACCCCTGTTGCTACGAAAAAAATTACTCTTTTGCTGAATAAATATTGCGAGAGTGAAGTTGAACATGTCCATAATATATTCGACCATACTATATAAATAGGCTTTCCGCCTGCAATACATCCATGTTCATAAGTCTTCTACTAAATTCCTTCTCTTTATGTAGTGGCCTAACAACCTGTTTTTATTCAACAGCAGCAAGTGGAGAGGATGACCTAAAACCGCATTATGTAATATTCATCGTTTTCTCTTCTCACAACTAGGATGACCTAAAAATTCTTTGTAATCTATTTTGCAACAAGCTTCCCTTCTTTAAGAAAAGACTTTTTTTGTAAAAACCATCTTTCTCCACTTCAAATTTCATTGCTCTTACTTGAAAGACAGCAAAAAAACACCCAAAAAACTCTTTTAATGTAAGCTGGGCGAACAACAAAGAGTTAATTTAACATCACCGATAATTAGAGACCTAGATTTTCTATTCCATCTTTGTGCTAAACATGTTTTGGTTGTTGACAGATGAATAGGGAGATAGATATAGAAAGGGAGGTTAAGCTACTTCTACATGTGGTTACGTAAGTCATTGCGCAATAACAACGCTAGTTCTCTTTTTATTTTTTTGGTGATTCCTTTTTAGGATGTTCTGGAAAGGTGCTCTAATTTAAGGAATAAATTTAACGTGATCATTTTCTAACAAAACATGCTAAATCGCAAAATAGAAACCAAAAATAAAAGTAAGCTCAAAAAGGGAAAATGTAATTAAACTGTTTAAAATGATGACTTGATTAGCATGCATATATATAGTAGTCTAACCTCGGTATAACGAACCCCTGGGGACCAGACAAATTGTTCATTATATCGAGGGTTTCGTTATATCGGGGTCCATTATATCGAGGTTTGACTGTACTGCATATATAAATACAGGGTGAATTAGAAAAACTGCACCATTTTTTGAAAATCTGATGTTCCTTGCCATTCCTTTCTTCTTGTATTTTTGTATAAAGTTGTTGTTTTTCCTAATGATCTGTTCGTTTTTTAGCGTGAAACAAAATTTGAGGCTAGCTTTCGTCAACTTAAGGTGGCAAGGAAAACGAATTGGCGACATCGCAAAGCTTTCTAAGCTCGATCGCCACACCGTCAGCGAGGCAATTGAGCGTGCTTTGAAGAAACGGGCAGCAAGTTTTTGATGTGTGTGAGGGACCAGCGCTAGAGCAAAAATTGTTGCATATCTCGCGCGGGCGCCATCTACGCAAAATTTTTTTAATGGTGTGGTTTTACCGACTCATGCTGTAGAACAATTTAGTGAACTAATATTAAATTCAAAATATAGAATATATTAAATTAAATATATTAATTTAGTCGTTTCCTCCACTTGGTTCTGACCACGCTGTTGTTAATTAGCACTGGATGTTTTGGGAAGACATATCCAAGCAACACAGAAGATGAACTGGAATTTGTGGAGGAAGCAGACCTAATATTTCCACATCACAAGGACTATTTAAGGCATATAAGAAGATATAAAGTAGGCGAACACACTAAACAAAGATGTAGTAAACTAGGGCTTTTATTTAGACACACCATCCTCACCACTTGTTAGATGCGCAGAAGGATCTGCTGAATCAGATGCATCACAAAAAGCATCATCATAGGAAGCACAAAAAGAGAAGAAGCCTTACACAAACAGCTCTTCCCGATACCTCAAATGTGCCCTTCAAAATCCAAAACAGTAATGAAGGTGTCCGCAGAGTTAAGTCAAGGCATCTGATCTTGACTAAGGTGTGATAGCAATTAACAGTCTTTTATTTGAAAATAGTTTTCGCCATATTGCAGCCATATTGGCCATGGCCCTGAAATTTGAGCACAATTAGCAGGCCAAAGTAGAAGCAATTATGCAAATGGTCACTGAAATTCTTCCGGATCATCTAGTCACGCAAGGAAAATTTCGCGCCACAAATTAATGGCAAAGAAGTCCTAGAAGTTTGCAAAGGAAAATACATTCCAAAAAGTGGTTTCGCAGAAACTGTTTTCTCATTCAGTCAATAAATTTGATCTCAACCTTTATAAGGAATATATTTTTCTATTAAACTATGTGTTAATATTGAAAGACCTGTAATATCCTATTTCTTCTAATAAGAATGAATAGGCTCACCTGAATAGTTCACAACAATCGAAAAAAGAAATGTGTAAGAAAAATGCACAGAAATGTGGCAGCCAAATACTTTTGACCATTGCCAAATTGTGGTTATGACCCAAAAGAGAAGGGAGCCCGAACAGGAGGTAAAACGAAAAATTGAGTTGATCAGGAAACATAAAATTTAAAAGCAATCTCAAACCGCCCATTTACCGAATAATTTTAGCAGAAAAAACTTAGGTCCATAAAATAACATCGTAGAAAATAAAACGAACGTTACATGAAGATATCGAGAACAGTAAAGATCATAAGCCAACTGAAGAACAAAATAAATCTTACAAACACATTGACTAAACTTCATTGTTCTTTATTCTCATTCCACCTTTAACAACAGCAAAGCACGCAACAAAATAGTTTAACTAACCAATAAATATCGGTTTTCAAATATGGACAAACACTTTTTTCTCCACAACATGCATCCCTAATAATGCTAGAAATTACGAAGAAATCGCTCGCATATGCATTGCATTGACCTAGAAGATAAAAAAAAGTCGTCATTGCTTATAACACTGCTTCCAACCTGCTGGCGAAAATTTTTTAAAGAAATAACACCCGAGAACATCACTTTCGTTTGATTGGAATTGCCTCCAGGGAGTCCAGAAATTGCATTCCTAAAATTGTGGAAATCTTTAAAAAAAAATTAATTTAGTTCCGGACCTAGTCTGGCTTGGGTAAGACTTAGCAAGATGATACAAGATATCAGCGATTGAAGGCGTAAAGGAAGTGACCTTAAAAGGTTACCATCGTTAATACCTCATCGGTTCAATAGAAAAATTTGAACACTGACCAAATCACTCTGTATACTCATAAAGGAAGCAGACACGATGCCGTCAGCCACACTTTCCAGCGCTTGACGAAAAACAACATTATCCGATTCAGTACCTAAATCATGAGTAAAAGCGGTCATGTATAAAATTAAATCTCCAACAGTTTTTAAGAAATAGTGACAAAACACGAAATGACTCTCGAACTAAACTAACATCCCGGCTTTTCTCAACAACCTAAAAACAAGCATTTAAATACGCAGGACACAATTGTTTTATCATACCCTAACAGCGATACAACAAATTGCTTGGCAAAACTTTTGAACGTTGGAAGCACTCTCTGGCGAAAAAGAAGCCGCACCGAGCAAAGCATTCCAACATTTTTTTACAATCTATAAGAGCAAAAAACCGCAATTTTTAAAAAACGCTAAAGCAAATGCCCGTAAATAATACATGATAAGATAAATCCAGCAATTTTTCATCTAGTTCATTTGCAGCCACTACTTGACCTTTCAACAATTCATCTGAACGCTTGCAGTACCTAAAAAGTTTAAGTCCAAATAAAAGCACTCAGACTAAGTTATATTGCACTTACCACAGTGAAACGTGTTGGATTAATGAGGGCGCATTCGACGTCTCCGAACGAAATGCCTACAAAAACAAAAACTGACAAATTTTTAAGACCGGAAAGACAAACCAAGAACACAGCCTTCGCAAGTTCACTGAAATAATCAAAAAAAAACATGGAGATCCATAAAGGCAAGTTACTTTACTTAGCTGGTCCGGGATGTTTGAAAATAATCATGCTCAAATAATTCATATACACTCCAACCAAGGGCGCTAAAAGCAAAAACAGGCCAGTGAAATATGTTACAATGCATGTAACGTCCCGCCTCTGTAAGAAAAAAGGCATACCAAGGGAAATGTGGAGAGAAAGAACCCCAGCTCGCAAAACATCACAGACCTTAAAACAAACAGGCTAAAAGTTCTACTCCTTGATGAGCATTTACCCTTTCAACCACATCTCTAGTTGAATTTGGATCACCGAGCAAAAGATCGAATAAAGGAACGCATTGATCCAGGATCATCTGAACAGGCGTTGAAGAGCTTTCTATATCTTCCACTCCTAAAACGACACCGACTACATAAAAAGACGATTCACAAAATGATGCCTTGATTTGTCTCCAAAGTTGCTACAAGCTAGAATAAAATGGTTAAGGGAAAAGAGAAATGAATCGGACTTAGTCACCTGCTCTATGACCCCCAATTCAAAAAGAACTGTATTATTGTACTCGTTTGAAGATAGTGATTCACACCTAGCCAACACACCGTTTAGTGAAACCAACCGTGGCAACAGTATCTGATCAAGGCTGTTCTAAAAAACAGTGCTTAGAATACAGAGTTTACACATGACTTGAATATTGAATAATACCAATATAAATTGCCAGGGTTTAAATGAAAGTCCTCTTCCGACACACTTTATTGCTTGAAGACGCACTGGTCCAGAATTTCTATCATTCTCGAAGTAAACGTAGCAACTTGTGATGATAGGGTCAAGCACTGTCTAAACGCTCGAAAGATGAGCGAACAAAAGTTAAGGCGACCTACCTGCATTGCAGCATCCTTGTTTTTCATGTAAGCAATCAATGTTTCAAGAGCTTTTTCAGCCAATTCAGGAAACTCCAAAAAGTTCAATATCACCCTGATCACTTCAGGCAGAAACTCGTGAACCTAAAAAGTGTAACAGCTTCAGAATGACATTTGTACGATAAAAGAAAAATACCCGGCTGGAAGTAAGAATCAGGTGCTCCATCCTCTGCAACACATCCAACAAGGTATTCGCAAATCGTAGAAAGTCGTTGATCCGAAAATTTTTCCAATCCTTGACAAAAATGCATCTAATAATCGAAAAATTTAGTAGAAATACTTTAAGTGAAGCCCTTAGGAATTGCCTGCAAGTATTGCAAGAAAAATAACCCCAGGAGTTAGTCAAGCAAACGATACAAAGAGAGTAATACCTGCACAAGATGGGAGCCAAAGAATCTAGATGATTCCCCTTTACGAAATCAGCTGCTTCTTTGACATAGAATAACACAGATTCACATCTAAAAGCTAAGTCATTAACAAATCAATGGACGAAAATAACGAAGAAAAAACCTAAATATGTCCTGTTTCTCCAAAGATTCCTTCAAAATGTTTACGAAAATATCCATTGTTTTTTCTGGTGCCATGAGCATTGCGTTTGACGACACATCACCACGAGATATTCGATATGCCTCGAATTGTTCAATCTCTGTCTTGTCTAGAATCTAAAGACTCATACTTTCGTAAAGATGCTCAGAAATAATGAAACGCACCGTTTGAATCTCAAGGAAGTACGAAATTTTACCTACAAAAAATTATCGATCAGAATGCCTGTGAAATGAATTAAGCTGATCCTACCAACGGCCGATTGTAAAATTTCCAAGAAAAATTTTACTGTTTCAGTACACAAAATTTTTTTGTTGGCAGCATAGGGCTAAATAAATTACATGGATAACAACAGTTCTCACAATATTCGATGTAATAAATAAACCTTGTCTTCATCTGATTGCAGTAATTCTTCCCTCAAAGATGTCCAAAATGGTTCAGGCAAATCAGAAATGCTAAAGAAATAAATTACACAACGAAGCTTTGGAGTTTCAATAAGACAGACTCACCATTCTTTGGTTGGATATAAGACATCTAGAGTTGAAAGACGTGCAAAGAAGAGACAAAGCGTCCTAAAAAAAACCAGGTAGCAAAGTTTGTCAGCACCCACCGAATAGCAGTCCTCACTTACAAATAGACGTTGACAAACTCCTGATCATTTGAACCTGCGGTAATAGCGACAATTTGGCGTACAAACCCGTGAACGAAATCAGTAACTGAAAATGGGTAATAATATTACACGTTAAAAATAAGAAAGCGCACGTAAAAGATCCTACCAGCACAAATCAAGGGAGTAATGTCATCTGAACTAGCAGTTCCACAGAGCATATTGTTGACTTCATTCAGAATCATCTCAAATGTAAAACAGTTCTAATGTACCGAGCGACAAAAAAAACTCACTGGACAAACAGACGCAGCTATGAACTTCGTAATTTGCTTGATAATTTGTGGCAAACTAGGCAACTCTTCATTTGATCTCAATGTGCACAGAACTCTCGACAATGCTACTCTTCAAATACAACATTATCACTAACAAGACTGCAAAACAAACTGTTACATGTCACTTGAGATGCTATCGAAAAGGGAAGTAAAGGCACCCATAAAATCACTGATTTTGGCTCCAGGAAGTTTTAACCACAACTAGAACGTAGGAATAAAACTCGTAATGACGGAATTTTAGAAGTAAAAAGAACCTCAATGCACTCCACAGCGGCATTCTTCATGCCTAAAATATGTATGAAAACGAGAAGAAAAAATTTCAGAGTGCTACTATGAGACGACTTTGCATCAGCAAGAACAGCATGAGAGACCTGAACGATCGTCGGACAAACTTTCAACAGAGAAGATTTGAGAACCCTCTTTTGTTTCCACGAAATTGTAAGGCGCTGGTATTCAGCTGCAACTTCTGCAAGAACTCTAAAAATCAATGTTTAAACCTAAAAAAAACAAGATAAATTTGACCTCAAAAGCAATTCCTGTTGTGGATCCTGTGTAAACCAAAGGTTAATCAGCTCCGTGAAAGGATCCGGCCAAACATCTGAAAACATCTACTAGTGCATTTTTACATAACCAAAGGTGACATAAAAACTATTTTTACCAGGTAAACATTTGAGCAAGAATACTGCAAATCCAGAAGAGAGAACGTTGAGCAAAGAATGAGGCATGGACTGGGCATTGTTTGAAAGATTCTGCACGAAAAAATTACGAACTTCAAAAGTCTACAAAAAAAAAAATAAGTATAACGTCAATGAACAAAAAAAACTTCTTAGGCCACACATACCTTCTCTGAACTTTCGACCACTTCGTCAAATCTTTTACTGAGCAATGTATAAATCAATTTTGCACCATAAAACTGCACGACTGCAGGATAATTAACTTGAACTAGTGACATGGATATCTTCCAACATTCTGGTTCTACGAAAAAAAATTGAAGACAATCCGTAAAAAATTTTCAGAAATTACTTTCTTGAACTTTATTGAGAGTTGCCTGCAGCTCTTTTCGTCGTGCCTCATTTTGGGTATCGTAGAACTCTTGAATGTACTGTGAAAATCGATCCGTGTCAGACATCTTGCGAACTTCTGGAAAATAGAATACTATAAGGAGCGAAGTTAAAGAGATTATCGATCAATACTGCTGATTCAACATTAGTAATGTGCATCATGTTTTTGAATATATTTTCAAAGACTCTTGCATCACAATTTTACAATAATTCAATCAAAATAAAGGTTTTCGCAAAATTCTGCTCAACTGTTATTAAGCCTCCTAGGGGCATCAAAGTAGCAGATAACAACAAAATTTACTATATAACCTCTAGTAATCCCCCCACGCCCCTCTTCTTCACAACGGTCGGCGGTCAACGATTTTTTACGGCTCAATTACCGGAAAATTGGGTACTAACACCACATTCAAAAATATAACCCTCAATCTCAGCTACATTTTTGAGTATGGTGTCAGTACCAACATACCAGGTGGTTGAACCGTAAAAAAATTTTAACCGCCGTCGTCGTGACGAGAGAGAGGGAGGGATTAATAGAGGTTATACGATGAATAGTGTTAGGCAAAAGTGTGAAGTGTGATTTTCAAAAACTTTCACGAAAAACTTTTTCTTTATTTATTAAAAAGCAGAAATAAACACATTTGAATGTTGTGAAGAAAAATTCATAATTTGTTTTTACGCTCCTGTTTGAACACCTAATTAGAAGTCCAAAATTTTCTGTCAATATTTTTCACTAATTCATTGTTCTTCAATGGAGGAGTTAGGTCAAGGATGAAGATAGAGGTCAATGAAAGAGTGCCTGAGGGAAGCACTGTTAAGAATACAAAAATTAAAGCTCTTACTAACACGTGGTAGACTTGAGGGCCTGAAAAAGAAAAAAACAAGAAATTTGAGAGAAGCGCACACAAGTACCATATTGACTAAAATGCTAAATGCATTGGTTAGAACACATTTTCGGGCAATTTGAAAAGCCGTGTAAGTAGTGAGTGTTCATGGGCCTAGTGACTCACCGGTTAGTGACTGGTGAGTCACCGCGGTGACTCACCATCGTACAACCCTAGGTCAAAAGGTTCGCTGTGGTATAATGCTGCGGTGATTTGACTATAATTGAGGTGGCTTTAATCATAGTTCATCATAGTTTTTGTGTGCTGTTAGCTGCGAACAGTTTTTGAAACAAAGATTTATTTATTTTCAAACATTGTGATGCTTAGAGGTAATACAATATTCTTCGTCCAAATCTACTTCATTAATGGTTTTATGAATTTGATAGTTGTTTCGTTTTGGTGTAGAAAAAGACACTACTAAATACAAACGTAAATTAATTTTGTAGACAGAGTAAGGACAACCTCTGGCTCTATCACCCTGCTCTATATTGGAGAGCTTATTGGCACACAAGATAGAAGTAGGAGAACCTATAGGTTCGCACAGATCTGTCTTCACTTGAGCAGTTTTTAATGGTGTAATAATTGCAGGCTGTTCTAAGATATTTGTCCTCAGAATTCTATAAAGACAAAACAATTATTTTCATGGCCTATAATGGTATTTATAGATTTATTTAAGGGTTATTAAACAGACTTATCAATAAGATTCGATATTGTTTTAAAATCTCCAATCTTAATGGTCACGCGACATTTGCGCCCCAAAAATTTTTCGTTATACCCTAAAAGCTAAAAGGCTATATGTTTTGTAATTATATTTTGTACAACCAGAAATTCATGAAAGACACGACACCTTGAATCAATTACAGTTGAATTTCGATAACACGTCATTCCTGGGAGCTAACGAAAGGTTATGTGTTATCGAGGGTGGCGGGTTATCGAGGGCAAAACTTGTGGGGTTTATTTGCCGGTCAACCAAATCATCCTTGGGGTGACGGGTTATCGAAGTTCGACTGTAGCAAAAACCGGGGCGCAAATGTCGCGTGACCATCTTAGCATAATTTTTTTTGCGATTTTCTTTAAGAAGTAGCGTATGAGGCAAAACATTTCTGGAATACGATGAATTTTAAAAAATTTTAATATTTTTTCTTGAATCTTGAGCCTAACTTCTTATTAAGAGATTTAGTCCTCCTGTGAAGCACCTCTCGCATTTCCAGAGCGGGAGCCCCATCCTCAGACGACATCCTCGACTTTCTTCTGACACTGCGGAACATTCCCAAACCACCTATTGATCTGCTCCTCGACTGGTTTTTGTGCAAGCCTTGCAAAGAGGCGCTTTTTGGAGTAGCTTTTCTCTGAGCAGAGCAAGAGTCATCTTCTTGTGCTTCATGAATAGTGCTGTCTTGTATGTTGTGCCCTATTTCTGGTGTTGTTCCTTTGGGTGCACAAGCACTTCCAAGTTTGGTACTCGAGCTTGTGACACTCCTAATTTTGGCTAGAGCACTGGAACTCAACCGTCGATTGCTGTTTTCAGGACGACTGCAGGAGAAATGGGTACCCGATATGCTACCTGAGTCACTGTGTAGTTCAGCACCAGTTGTGGCTGTTGGAGTGTGCGATCTGGGAGCTTCTGAAAAATTAAACAGTAACTTAACTTATTCTACATCGTCGGCTTTTGTTTGAAAAGTACAAGGTTATTCAAGAATCTCTAGCATCTTCAACCTGCCATAACTTTTTCCAGACTCTGTTTTTACAAATCAACCAAGTTTTTGACAGTAATTTTTTTGTTATATAATGTAACCACAAAAAACTATTTTTGCTTACTTCCGTGAGTGCTCTGGGTCCCAATCATTTTTAGCTTGCTAGCGGCTTGTGTCCCAACCACAGGGCAAAGAAAAAATTGTATTTTTCGTGCTTTTTACATTATATGCAGGCTTGTCGACGTGCAATTCATCCATTTTGGACACTTTTTGCATTTTAGGTCCAATGATGTGGTTTTTCTTTTACCAGTGATATCTTTTCTAAAATTAGATGATACGTCCTACGCAATGATGCATGCATCATCTAATTTTAGAAAAAATATCACTGGTAAAAGAAAAACCACATCATTAAACCTAAAATGCAAAAAGTGTCCAAAATTGATGAATTGCATGTCGACAACCCTAATTATATGCCAAAAAAATCAAAAGTGCTGGAAAGCGTCAAAAATTATTAAACAATCTTCTATGCAAGGATCCTTTATGTATAGAAAATTTGACGCTACTAGTATATACCCCCTGCTCAAAATCAAGTTGTCTAAAAGTGCTTAAAAACCACATTTAATTAAACATTTCGTTACAAAGAGGCCAAAATAGTAGCTGAGAGAGGAATAAGGGCTGAATTGGCAGGGAATAAAATAATATGAGGCTACTAAATTGAAAGGTTATTCACCCGTTTCCCTTGCAAAACCACGACAAAAAGTATCTCTATTGGAAAACCTGATTAGAAAACTTGTCTTTTGGGGGGCTAATCCTAATAGCGCCGAAAATTCGAGTCGAAAATATTGAAAAGAATAAAGTTTTACCCATCATTCGGCATGAGAAGTCTTCCTTCATTAGCTGCAACTCCTGGGTAACTTTACTTAAAAGAGCATAGCAACCACGAATAGACTGAGCAGTAGTGGAGCCGTCGCCATTAGCATCTGTTTGGCTGGAGAGCACATCCCAAAACTCTGTTTGCCAATGTGCTTCCTAAATACCATGATTGCTACCAAAGCAGTTGACTGCAATCAGCCCTCGTTAAGCCGGAACGCCAAAGGACCAGGCTCTGACTGCCCAATTATCGAGGGTGTCGGATTAACGAGGGTTAACCGTAACTCTAAAATTGAGGACAGAATGTTCTTACCTGCTCACTAATTGGTCTTTGATTCAGCTATACTAATCAAATTAACTTTTTTAAAAAGATTTAGAGCAAAAAGTATCTGACCTTGTTATAAACCAGCGGTAAAATAATAAGCGAAATGGGAAGGTTGATATTTACAAGGAATTCAATAAAAGAAAAAAGAGCTGGTCCACCCGCTCTTTTAGCCACCAAATCTTTCACTATTCGTGCTACTTTTGCCCTCAAATATCAAAAAATTACGGATACTATTTCAAAGTTAAATGACCAATTACCAATGTGGTGTCATTTGCTTCTGGAAGCTGAGAATCATCACTTTCAGCGCTAGAATTTAAGCTGTAATATTCTAGTCTGTTGGCTAGAAACAAAAAATGACCTAATAAAATTGATTGAACTATAGACTCTCTAACGATCCTATGAGTGGTTGACACAGTCGCCTATATTTGGATTATACAAAGCATGTAACGAAGAAATTTATCTAACTATATGCCCTCCTCGATCAGTGATAGAGACTGAGCCACGTGTAGTGCTGTCTGAAATCAGTCATAAAGATATAAATACTTTGGCGTTACTAGCATATATCCCCCTTCTCCAATAATAGCTACTAGGTTATATACCTCCCTCAAGTTTTTCAAAAGTGTTTGAAAACCATTTTTAAGTATATATTTTATGTCAAAAAACGAACAAAAGACTATTTAAAAGGTTCGAGGGCTGTGTTGGGAAGGGAAAAGAACCCTATAAAGATAAGTACGCATGCTATTTTCATGCATCTAGAGCTATCCTTGAGTGATTTATGTATCATGTATGCTTATGTGCGCATCTCAACTTTAAGCCCTTGAGCCCTCGACGCTCCCCTAAGGAGGCTTGAAAGTTAAAGATGATAAACTTACCTGCGAGATGAATCCGAGCAATACTCTTGAACAGAAAATGCGTCTAGAGGCACTTTTTGCCCTGGAACTGTAAGGGAAACGGGTAAATATTCCTTACAAAAAGTGGCCCTCCATTATTCCCTTTCCCTTCCAATACAGCCTTTATTCCCCTTACCATTTCGGCCTTTTTGTAACCAAATTTTTACTTAAAAGTGGTTTTTAAGCACTTTAAAAAAATTTGATTTTGGAGGTGGGAAGTATACCCTAGTAGCGTGAATACTTTTTCCATAAACTTTAGAAAAACAAACCTCGCATTAAAGAAGCAGAAAATGCAGAACTTGTCATTGGCGCTAAACTTTGCTTAGGCAGAGGTGAACTATAAAAAGGCGTAAAAATGAGAGATGTTCTAGTTGTGGATGCAAAGAACCTTATAGAATTGTGCATTAAATTGAGGCAAAAGGCAATGTCTTTGGCGTGGAATTGTGGAGCTTCTGTAAATAATTTTTTTTTGCTATAACAAATAACACTGCGGTACACCTTTTCCTGGTGCTGCTGCCTTCAAAAAGAGTGGTATTAGAATATGGCAAAGTATCGCTTCAATTCTATCTGCTAGTGGACCTATCCCTTCCGAACTGCACACTAATTCCAGAGAAAATGCAAACTAAACATGACATTTTTAAATGCTAGTAATGAACACCGTCACCCCGCACCCACATAGCTTTTTAACATCTTTTCTAAAGTGTGTTTTACGTTGAGCTGCTATAAATAGATGGAGTTTACCTAATGCTCATAGTAAACCCTGACTCTACTGTATCATACCTCCCCCCCAAATGTAACTGCCACAAGATACGTGCACCATCCGTCCCTAACCCATTTTAATGCTCTAAAATTTTTCGCCCTTTTACCATGTCTTTCTCGCTGGACTATGGCAAAAAAGGCCTGAAATGCATTTCTTTCTCCAGTATTTCGCTCGGATTCATCTCGCAGGTAAGTCTGTGCGCGCATCTCTAACTCTCAAGCCCCCTTACGGAGGATCGAGGGCTTGGAGTTGAGATGCGCACACACCCACATCTGGAAGAAAAATCACTCGAGAAGCAGCTCTGGATGCATGAAAATAGCATGCATACCAGAGCTTCTTTATGCTGTAGAGCCCAATTGACAAAGCTATGTTCAAGATCTTCGAAAGTGGCCCCTTGATTGTCCCTTCCCCTCCCTATACAGCCCTTGACCCCTTAAAAATGGTGAAAAAATGCTTCTTAAATGGTCAATGTAGAGTCCTTGACTATTGCATGGAATTTTTGAGAAGATTGAAGGAAACTAGGAAACCAATAGCATCATCGATTGTGAGCAGAAACAGATTTTTGAGTCGGCGATCTTACGAATTGAAGAATTTTGTCTTCTCGCTAAGCTGTTTTCGAACCATAGCTAATCAAAAATCAACATTTAGTTCTCATAGGCTTAAAAAGTTGTCAAAAAAAACAGCAATGTGGGACCTGGGTATAAAATTGGTACCCATTCTCCGATAAGCCCAACAATTTTTATTACCTGTCCCAGAGCCTGCATCAAAAAAGCAGTCAACTTTAAAACAGTCTTGCAGAAAACAGGAGGAGGTGTAGATCCATTCAATATAGTTGGTGGTGTTTGGCCCATGGTCTGACTGCTGTTTTCCTCGCCTGCACTATGATCGCCGATAGTCAATCTCAAGCACATTTGACAAATGGTCTAAATAAATGTTTTGAAAGCTGGCTTAACAAAATACGGTCATTTAAAAGACACTTTCAATGGATGTAAGTGGGCAATGTAGGGGTAGAGGGTAAGGGTGTTATACAGTCCATCCAACCAGCTACTTATGGACGCCCAATTTGCTCGTCTTCGAATGCTCGGCTTCTTAGCAATTTTGCTGATGGTTTTGTCGAGTCGTCGGAGGATTACGTTGAGCACCGAACGGTTGGCTTCCACCGACCAGTCCACTACCGGCAGAATTTGGCGAAAAAAGCTGTAATTAAGAGAGAACTTTCTAGGCTTTTGCAATGGATTTTTAAAGAGTCATAAGGCTTAAGCATTGTCTACAATGTTGGTGAGCAGCTGTGGCTGCAGTGTGTGGCGGGGATTTGGATGTCCACTTGGTGGATATCCACTTGGCGAGACAGGTTTCCTCGCTCGCATGCCAACACTACTCTGCTGTGACAATTTTTTTAAAATCTCATATTTATCAGAACAGAAGTTCATCTAATCAAGGGAGAGCCTTCTATTGCATTATTAAAAAGGCAGAAAGTAGTTGTTTACCTTTGCAAACCACTGCATCCCATCGTGTTTAGATCATATGGTGCTATTTTCAGCAAACTAATAGCTATTTCACTCAATTTCTGAAAAAATAAGTGTTTCTTTTAGTAACTTCTTATAAGAGGCAATCTACCGCATGACATTTGTGATCTAACAGCTCAGGAATTCTCAATGAATGGTCGTTTGCAGCTAGTTTGACCAATTCTTTGAGTCGAAGACCAGCTTTTGCATTGAACGTCTGGATAGAATCAAATAATTAAGTAACAAATGCATAGCAAATACCGCGCAAAGGGTCAATAGTAGATCTCTGGGTCCTCGAAACATTTCTTTCTGTAGTTCACTGTTGTCGGCTGCATCCCAACCAGAAGCAGTAATTTTCTTTTCCTTTGAGGAAGGTGTGCTACAGCAAAACAACTCAAGCTATTACATTTATTCATCATTATGTTAGAATATATTACGCAGGATATCCCTTTCCGTCATCTTCTATGCCCATGGTTGTTGGTGGATCGAAGAATTGAGGTGACTCAGCCAGAAAAGACTTGCCTCTTTCACTAACACTGTTGACTATGTCAAATGTTCGGGTAGGACCTCTGAAGAAGACAGTTTTGTTTTCAGTTGTTAAATTAAACAATTGAGATTGACCGAGATAGGGCATCACAACTGTTGATCAGTGCTTTCATTTCAACACATCTAGGTCGCAAACTTGTGAATAACTTGAAAGCTATGAGGTGGCACAAATTACATTGTGTTGTAGGCAGTGAGTTCATGTTTGATGGCAGATGGGCTGTTCATCAATTTGGTCGACTCCTCTTCCAAATGTTTAAGTAAATGTGGAATTATCGCCTGCATGATCAACTGAAGTAAACAAGTCAACAATTATTTTACCATAATTTCATTATTTAATGAAACACACCAGCATTTGATGACTTCGTTTTGTTTCTACAACAAACCAACTTTAGGCAAAATTTTAGGCCAGAGAAATCTATTCTATTTAACAACATACGACAAAGAATAGCAGAAAAAGATTAGTTCTCATCATAAATTGATGGTATTTTCATAGCCCAGGAACTACATCTATGCTTACAACTAAGTCTTAGGCTTAGGGTAAGCTAGCCTAGGTTAGCCGTGAACCGCCAAAGCTAGGTATAACAGGGTATACGCTAAGTTTCGGCTAACTACGCTGATCTATCTTAAGCCTAAGGCTTAGTTGTATGCCTAAGTAAGTACAAAAATACCATTTACAAGGATGTCTACCTTGGTCACCCAAGGTAAAATATGAAAGTTTTCAACCTCCCAAAGACTGGCTCTCTATGACGAAAAAGGTCGGAAAATGGCTTTGTTATAATTTTTCGCGTATTAGAAATACTGAGGAGGGGCTACAACAACAGGGGGACAAAGACAAAAAAAGGGGGTGGGGGGGAGGACGTAAATCGCATAAGTGCCCATGTTTCTATGACGGTATACATTAACGAGAGTAAATTAATAGTCATTGATCTGTAAAGGGTGCATAAGCACTCTCGAGGGTATGCACTATGGAGAGTTGACTGTAACACACTTCAGCAAAAAAATCGAAATCGAACCTGGGGCAAAAGCACAAACTATAAAATACTAGCTTTAAAATTAAAAAAGTTAAACAAATGTGGGTTTTATTTACCAGTCACACAACTAGCCACAGCATCTGGCAGAATGGAGAAAAAATTAGGATCATCTCGGTAGCACAAATCCAAGGCCTTCAGTGGTTTAGGGTAGGACACGAGTGGGAGAATGTCTGAAGGTAGGAATATTTTTGTGAATACAGTAGAGTCTCTCTATTACTCTTGCCCAAGGTGATCGTCAAAAATGTTTTCTTACCGATCTGATCCACCAATTCATTCATGCTTTCCATGGCTAGCAGAAGTTGGAATACTTAAACATGTTTGTGATTTATCACTTATTTCCAGAAATAAAATGATACAGTATTTGGCTTTGACCTGCATAGCATTTATCTCTAAGTCGTTGTTGTTTTGATCACAAATATCCGCCACTGAGCCAAACATCTGCAGTAGGCTTAAAAAGTGCAGCTGTAAATACAACTAACTGGGTCAGCTTACTTACAATGGCTTCCTGTGAAGAATATAGAACTGTTTGCACATAAATTCCACCACTTGCGTGAACATTCGGTTGGTCTGGCGTTGACTATAGCACCGGAGAATGGTTGGCATGATGAGGCAAAATCCCTGGAATAGGTATTCGTATTTCTTGTAATAAGCGAGACACAGGTGGCTTCATAGCCAGCTTGTTCTGCCCAGGGCCCGCTTGACTCACGTTTTCATACAACATATTGCTGTATACAACGCTTCACTACTATCATTTCATATAATCACGTATATTCATTGACTTTTACCCCATATCTGGCTATAATAAGCCAGTTGTAATCCTACTTGTAAATACAATCGCGCACCTGCCCGACACTCCCCTATGTGCTCTATCTCACAATAGTATTATTCCCCACCACTATTATCAATATGCACACATCACCGAGACTCAACACATCAGGCGCAAAACTTGAGTCCATCTGTTTGTAAATTTCAGGCAGCAAAAAACACACCTGGCTAGCAAACAAAGTGCTGAAATGAATAGCCAAGCTAATGTAAGTGGCCATACAACGTCTGTAAATATAAAATTTGCATTAGTGTAAACAAGTCAAAATATCCTACCGCAAAATAAGCACATCCTCACAGTGAATTATCATAATGCCTAAAACGAGAAAAGTTAGAAATAGGAAGTATTGCGAAGCCTCAAAGGTACCGTTGATTACATTGATGAACAAGTGCAAGTCACCAAACATAAAGGCATCCTCCATCTTTTCAAACATGTCACTTATCAACTGAAAAGGTGAAATGCCGAAAATTAAAACTTTTTTAAACATTTCACAAAAAACATGCCACTGCCCATACAAATTTGTGCTGAAATTAAACTTTGAGCTTTGTTTTTAGATAGATGGTAGTAACTTTAGCTAAAAAATATGTTTCGTACACGTTTCCTGGGCTTGTCAAGTCTTTTTAATTTTTGTTATTG
>BBSZ01013177.1:0-12133 GCA_000981365.1 Subanguina moxae | reverse complement strand
CTAAAAATCCTATATTTTATAGAAATTTTTGACTTTACTGAATTAAAAAAAGTTAAAAACATTAAGGCTAAAAATTGAAAAAAAAGTCTAGAAAACTGAACAAAGCATTTACCATAGAGTCCATTGACTGAAGTTCACTACCCATGGCTCCTTGATACATCCCGAAGCACGACTCCACACTTCTTCGTGGAAAAGAAGGCAAATGGGTGAATTCGTCATGCAGAAAGAAGATTCGTTGAGGAATCTAAAAACAATTGTTGTGTAATTTTTTGAAAGCACGTCTATAGAACTAACCACAGAATCGGGACTATTCTTCAAAGCGTTATGGGTAAGCAACACCTAAATTCAGCTAGTCTACACTAGTGTCCAAAAGCAATACAACAAGTTATTTTGCATACAAATTTTCATTGCTTGTAAAAAATGTTTTGGCAAAAAATAAAAATAAATTCTCCTTCTACTTTTGGACGCTACTGTAGCTGAAAGTTTAATATAAACAGTGTACACAAATTTACTTTTCCAATTTCTTGAAACTTTTGTTGAAAAGCATCTGCCCTAATCTTCATCTGTGCCACTACCGGATCCATTTTCAACAGAGTTAACTGTGGATAGAAGGAACGATGGAAGAAATAGAAGTCCCTGAAAATAAAAGGATTGTAGTCTACTTCTACGATCAACCTCAAAATCAGCCTCCCATAAACCGCCTCTATTATTTTTTTGCCTTGGTCCCCCCTGTTGTTTTTTTGTAATTTGCCCTCCAGCTGTTTTACCTCCAGAGAATATCTTGCTCCAAGTATGAAATTGAACATAGTTTTGTTAACTGAGGCCTACTGCATAAGGAAGCCCTGGTTTGCATACATGTTTTACGCATTCAGAGTCACTTTCGAGTGATTTATGTCTCAAGTATGTGTGTGTGCATCTCAACCCCAAGCCTCCTACGCCTGCGGATGGAGCGTAGTAGGCTTGAAGGGTTAGAGAAGCGCGCACAGACTTACCTGCGAGATTAATCCCAACAAAACTCTTGACCATAAATGCATCTAAAGACTCTTTTTGCCCAGCAACCAAAAACATGGTAGAATTCCCTAATGTAAGGTTGTTTACCTTGGGGGAGCAAAGCAAAAGTCCAATTTTGGTAAAAAAATAATTCCTGAAAATTCTGAAGAAGATTTAAGAAGATCTATTAACGAAGAAAAAACAATAAGCAAATAAAAAAAAGCACTCAATAAACAACAGGGGGACCAAGGCAAAAAATGGGCCCGATTCTTTAACAGGGCCCATAAACCTTTGGAGAGAAAAAAACTAACCTAACATAGCCTAAAGGGTTATGCAATATTCCAGTTTTTGAATCCACCAAAAAGTACTGATCCACTTCTTCTTCTGACACATTGAAAAACTCTAAGCTATCGGTTAAAATTTGTTGGAATTGTGTCTCCTCATGGATCGAAAACTGTGTGGGTATGCCTCCCAACTAAAAGTTTGAGCCTAAACAGATTTTTTGTGATCAAATTTATCACCTGCTCTGAGTTCGGACCATGAACTATGATTTTCTTGGCGCTTGGAACGTTCGCAGTGATCATTATGGCTTGCTGAAAAGATTCAAAAGCTGAAGACTGAGCGATATTGTTTTTTGAGAGCAGAATACATCACATTGCTCCTTTTTAAGCGTCTGTTTCAGATCCTTAAAATATAAGCCATGCACATGAGGAGCTATCAACCAGGTTAGAGAGAGGGCCATCGAAATTGACTTGTCAGAGCCCTCACACGGAGTTCTGCAGTTATGAAGTGTGGTGATTAATAACAAAGGCTATAGAGAAATTTGACTCTACTAGAATGTACCCCCCCCTAAATCAAGATTTCTAAAAGTGCTTAAAAACCATCTTTTAGTAATAATTTCGCTAAAAAGAGGCAAAAATAGTAACTTTGAGGGGAATAAGGGGTGAATTCGGAGGGGAAAGGAGTAATATAAGGCCACTAACTTGAAAGGCCATTCACCCGTTTCCCTTACAGTTCTAGGTGAACAAGTGCCTCTAGATGAATTCTCACATCAAGAGTATAGCTCGGATTCATCTCGCAGGTAACTCTATTATTTCTAACTCTCAAATCCCCTTATGGGGACGATGGTGAGTTGGGGGGGGGGTCTCGGAGGCTTGGAGTTGAGATGCGCACACAAACATGTCTGAGACATAAATGACTCGAGAATAGCTCTGGATGCATGAAAATAGCATGCCCAGAGCTTCTTTATGCGGTAGGTCCCTGCAAAGGATACTATGTTCAAGATCTTCTCTTTTTCTACAGAGTTGCCCTCCTTAAATAGTGGCTCTATTCTCTTTCCTTCCCAGCCCTCAAACCCTTTAAAATAGTTCTTTAATTTTTTGTCATAAAATATGATTAAAAATGGTCTTTAAACACTTTTAGAAAACTTGACTTATTTGGGGGTATATCCTAGTAGTGCCAGAATTCTAAAATACTCACCTTACATAAAACATGATGAACCCGAATAAATAATTGAGCAAACCTAAGAGCATAAGGAATAAACATTTCTAAAAAGAATTTATTTCAAATATTCCTTACAGTAGGCCATTTGACTAAAAAGTACCTTTTTTTTTGAGAATAGAAAAGGCAAAGAACAACCTCGGTAAGGGGCGAAATGTGAGGATCAACTTTCTGAGTAAGGACATTAAATACTCCTGAAATTGATAGGACTTGGAGTTTGATTGCATAGTTTATAAACCTGTCGAGCTTTCGCTGTAAACTTTTCCAAAAAGTTGCGCAAGAAGAGTCCCGAGTCTTCAATTATGCAATTCCAAGCAATTTTGCGGCAAACATCTCCCACAGAGTCTCCGTTCTTGTCAATTTGCACATCATCGAACATCTCGATGATTAAAGGCACAACAGTGAGTATTGTTGATGGAAACAGAGGTTGGGCAACTGGCATTTGATGGAGACTGAAAAATTTAACATTGCTATAGAATAAGTAGGAGGGACAGTCTTCAGGATGCTTCTTATATGGTCAATGTACCTAGTCAATGTACCTAGAAAACCCAAGTACTTTTTAGGGGGTGGGGGGTTATAATACAGTAGTACCATATTTTTTATTGGTTAGGCTTAGATTTTTTCATCTCGCTCAGTATCTCGATCGGATTCACTACTGGTGCGTAATCACCCTCCACTTCAATATCTTTCACGGCCAGCAAAAGTGCTTGTTCATCAAAGTCCGACGAACGGCCTCGGCCTTCTTCATCTTCCAAGCTTGTGTCGTCAGACTTGAAGGCTTTGAAACACCTTTGGCCTTACCTTGAAATTTTCCACGCGTCCGGTCAAGTCGACAACCCTATTGTCGATGCTTAGAAGGCCTAGCACAATATTTGAATCAAATTTTTCTTTGTTTAAGGTAGTCTATACACATTTTTGAATACCACAATTTTCCTACTCACATGTGGTCGAGTATCTACAAAACCAACCCCTGTGTTCAGACGTCACTTTTCGTATTAACGAAACTCGACTGTATTGCAAGTTTGCGAAAATCATAAATTAGCTCACGCTTGTTTTTGTTGAGTTACAGGGTGCTGAGTCTCACTCTCTTCTCCGCTTCCATCGACGTTCTGTATTTGTTGTTGTTGTTGCTGTTGTTGCACATTGGTTTGATGGTAGAAAAGTGCAGGTTCTGAGTAAAAACATAGAAACTTTGTCAAATCACTCACAAATTTCTCACCATATGCAGCCTGTTGGACAATAGCAGTTGCCAGCTGTAAATAGCTGTGTGTTAGGCTCTGTCTACAATGGGAGTTGGGATATGGAGCAGGAGGTGTTTAAAGTTTGTAGTTCGCCTCCTTTTAGGCGGAAATTCTCTTTGAACCATTCTTACGCATGTCCTCAAATTAAAAGTTGGAAGAGTGATTTCCGCCAAAAAAGAGGCAAACTACAGACCTTTTTTTTGCTCCATCTTCATGTCGCACCTCCTAAGCAGGGTCTCAACCATTGGAACCACAACTTGTAGTGCTTACCAGAGGGAATTGTTCTCGCAATTCTGACTGCTTTTCTTCTGCTTCTCTAACTGCCCTCTTAACCATCTCCTGCTTTTGTTTCCTGCGAGTACGTGTCATTGTCATTATGGTCTGGCTAGTGGAGTGCTCCTCCTCTTTTAGTGACAGCTCTTCAACTTTGGTTTTGACGTAGGGCATCCAGGGTGGATCGACCACCGGCAACTGGCTCAGTCCAATTGGTGGGGAAGGCAGGGTGAAGTCGATCCCTGGCGGAGGCACCTGAAATAAGCATCTTTCAAGATTTCAAGGCTGTTTTGGTTCGAAAAATATCTATTAATCTTTTTGTATAGTCGGCCGTCGGAAAGATGCTTCTTCAAAGCTTCTTTCTTGCCCACTGTCTCAGGTCTCTGAGGGGCCCTCTAGGGCTGGTCTCAAGAGGCCCCCTATAATCCAGTAGAGTCCTAAAGTGTTAGAACTAGACCTTAAAAAGAAGTTGTGCATTATCTTCCATCTTTAACCAAACATGGAATCTGTTGGACCATAGAGTGGAGAATCTTCTCACAGCTTCTGTTCTGACACTTGGGTCATAACTGGCCATATCTGTGTTGATAATATTGATGCAATCTTCCGATGTTTTTACAGAACAGCAAATGAACATGGATGCTGCAAAAAAATAAATGAATCCAACTGGTTTACACATTTACTTACACACTACCTGCACAAGAAACAATATGAGCATCATTGTGAGACAGAAGCTCCCAGCAAACAGCCACCATCTGTTTGTAGTCCTCATTGGTCATTATAAGGGTGCTCTTTAGCAATCCAGACAAAGGAGAATGTGCAATGTTGAGAAGTTGTATTTTGAGGAACAGCAATATGGGAGAATCTTTCTGTGATAGCTCCGATGAATCTACTGGCTCAACATTCTAAACAGCTAATGGAATGTAAAAAAGGACAATGAAAAGAAATACCTGCGAGTTTTCTTTCTTTGCCGTCTTTGTTTCCTCAATCTCATTCAGCTTCTCGATGAGCAGTCCACGAAGAGCTAAAGGCACTCTGTCTACACCACTTTGGCGTACGGTTGCACTCTCTCTTCTCGGGTTGGATGTTTTTTTTTTCTAAAAAAATAAACAAGGTTAGGGGTTGTTTGCTGTCTGGTTATACAGCAAATGAAATGTTGGTTTACCTTGGTCCCCTAAGCTGAAAAACCGAAATTTGGAAATTTGAAATCGCAAGCGACCACGGCCAACCGCACGTGAAGTTAATGAAAAATGAGGAATGGGGGGGGTGATTATTGATCCCACTCCCTTTGGATCCGCAGGGAAGTGCCTTGACCGATAGGTGGCCAAAGCCCAGTCTGGGGAGTTGAGGAAAGCTAGAGATTTTCAATTGCGATGAGACGCAACAGAAGCCGCTTAGCAATTGCGTATTAGAGGAAATACCTGTTTGTTAGTCTCGTGATGACTCTGCCAACTCTTCAGCAAGTGTTTGCGGTGATCTGGGCGCTTCTTCAAGGAAGAAACAGCATCTTTATTTTCTTCGTAGACCACTCGCATTGCTTCAGTCATCTAAAAAAGGGAGTTAGTGGTGGAAAGGCAATAGTAATTAACATACCCTGCGACACTGCCGATACACTCTTTCAAAACACCACTTTGTGCAGCATCGCTAAGTAGAATAAGTTAGGAACTTCTTAAACATATGTATTGGGTCATCAAATAAGTTTTTGCGGCTTTTTCGTTATTGAATATTTAGCAATTTAATCAATTGTGTATTCTCCATCATTGCTTATGACCTGCTCCCACCTTTCGACCTGTTGGTCAATGCCCCTTTGCCAGAAATCGCTGGGTCTAGACTCGAAGAACTCGTTGAGCCAGTTTTCAAGCTCCTCCTCGTTGTCGAATGTTACGCCTCTTATGTGGTTGGACAAGAAGCGGAAAAGGTAGTAGTCTGTTGGAGCAAGGTCGGGGGAGTACGGTGGGTGCTGAAGAACCTCTCAATTGAAGAGGTGTAGTGAACACTTGTGCACAAGGTCCTCCCAGTCTCACCAGACTCAAATCATTCTCTTTTTTGGGTGGAGATCCTGTTTAATCCTCGGCTTTGGCGTTTTGGGGCCACTCACTCTTTCCTTTGCTTCATACTGACGTAGAGACACCACTTCTCGTCTCCAGTGACAATTATGTGCATAAATCGGTACTTATGGTTGCGGGTGGCACGAGATTTTGAGTGGCAAAAAAAAAACCGCTTTTCCTTCTGTTTTTCATTCAATTTGTGTGGCACCCAAGCTCTCAATTTTTGAGTGAATCGCATGGATTTGAGGTGGTTGAAGATGGTTGGCTGAGTAAAGCCCATTTTTTCTGCCAATTCCCTTTGAGTTTGACGTCCATCCTCCTCCAACAAGGCCCGAAGTTGGTCATCGTCAAAGTTGGATAGTCTATCGGTGTGGGGGTGTCTTGAAGGTCAAATTTGCCATTTTTGAATTTTACCATACCAGTACTGAGCTGTTCTTTCTGGCATAAAACCCTCTCCATATCCTCCCGAGATGCTGCGGCGGCTTTTTAACCCTTATTAAAGGTATCGAGAGGCAAGTGTCGAAAGTGCTGTTTTTGGTCAACGGGGCTGGTTATTTCAAAACCTTAACAATCGGTTAAAATATTAAAAAAAGACGATAACAATGTGATAGATGAACTCGAGCGCTTTCAATTGCTATATTATGCTTTGCAATCTGCTCAGGCAAGCGTGGCAAGACAAGCAATCAAACAAAACCGCAAAAAATTATTTGCCAACTCAGTAAATAAAAAAACCTCATGTGTGCATTTTTTGACATCAAACTTTTTTGTGACTGCAATGAGTACCTGTAACAATGATGGTGTTTAAACTGCCTACCATGTAGTTTATGTTTCAAAAAGTTTGCACTCCATATCTGCTACTACTGTATTGTAACCCCCCCCCCAAGAATATAACCTCCTCTCTCCAAAAAAAAACGGCCCAAAACAATTCGCTTTACCTTTTTTAGGGCACTAAAATAGGTCAGGGCGGATGGTACACGTATTTTGTAGTATTTACACCTGCCAGGTGTCACCTGGGGGGATATAATCCGAAAGAGTGCTATATCTTTTGATCTCTTTAAATGAAATATTGAAGACCAAGGTTTTTCACAATAATTGGCTCTATATGTGTTCGCACCCAGCCCAAAAAAAGTAGTCTTGTTCCCTCTGTTGTTTTTTTCGACATTTTTTTAAAAGAAACCTTAATCCAAGGCATATTTTTAATCATCTCCTCTTCCTCATCTTCAATTGTGAGTGAAATAGGAGGAACAGTTTTTCTCTCCGGCGAGAAGTGTTGGTCAGCAGTCACGCAATTGGAGGAGGACAGGTTATTAGCGGGTTGTGATAGAGAGGCAGCTGTTTCTGCACAACTGGGCGAGTATTTAGCCCCACCTGGATGAGCCTGTAAAGTGTCTCGCAGAGCGGCTCTGGTAGTTGCTAAAAATATTGGGATGGTTACACCAGCAAAAGCAAGGTTATAAATTCGGCAAAATAAGTAGAAAAACGGGTTAATGAGGAAACTAAAAATCAGGCATGGCTCGATTCCTCACTTCAAATCCTGATCTTTTTTAGAAGTCGGCGCCATCCCTGATAAGAATCTAGTTGGGAAGAGTACATAAAAGGAAAGTGATACGTAAGAAGCATGTTAGTGCAAAAACACAACGAAAGTTTGGTCAAACACAACACATACACACAACAATAGAATACACTAAGCCTAAGCTTTTATTATAAAACAAATGTGGAACAGTACATTTGAATTTTTAAGTAAGGAGCAGGTACCTCGTCGAGAAGGATTGAAAATGGAAAGGCGCTACTACTTTTTCACACCTTGTTTTCTCAGGTATGGGTGTGTGCGCATCTCAACTCGAAGCCCCTGCTCCCTCGTAAGGTGGGCTCGAGAGTTAGAGATACGTGCATAGACTTACCTGTGAGGTGAATCCGAGCAAGATACTGGAGAAATAAATGCATTTCAGGCCTTTTTTGCCATAGTCCAGCGAGAAAAACATGGTAAAAGGACAATGAACCGCCTTAACCACAAAGGATCGGCCCAAAACGACTCGCTTTACCGTTTTTAGGGCACTAAAATAGGCTAGGGGCGGATGGGACACGTATTTAGTGCTAATTAATTTTGGGGGTAGGGGATTATAGTGCAGCAGAGTTTGGAAAGGCATTCCCTATTACTAGAGAAAATAAGGTTAGTTGTTTTTTAAATAAAGCACACATTATTAACATTACAAACAAAGTAAACGGCAAACAGGACTAGACTAACAGCAAATATTAAAACAAACCTCCTCTAAGAATCAAATTAGACTCTGGCGAAAAAGCAGCAGCGGCAACAGAAGAGACAGATCGTCTGTCTATACCTATCTTCCCTGGTTGGCCTACATTTTTAATGCGCATAGATTGCACCACTTTTCGGCTCAGCCGACTTCTAAATGAAGCAGTTTTGTTCCGACGTTGAACAAACGAGCTTCTACTCTCCAGCATTAATGGCGCTACAATGCAACTTTAATTAAAAAACTGAAAAAGCAAAACAAAAGGACATTAACTCCAAATAGCAAAAAAAATGCATAAGAACTCAAAGCAATTAACATGTGAATGAAAACGATGATTTTGCTTGCAAAACTAAAATAAAGAAAAAAGTAAAAGCCAACAGGCTGTAGCTAAAACCTCATCTACAATGGCCTTGTTTAGCTGTAGCGTTTAGCCCTATATCTCAGATACTGAGTACTTGAGAGAAATTGGCTCTGAAAAAAAAAATTTTTACCTCTTTCTTTTTTGCACACCCTAACTTTTTATTTTTGGGATACCGTCGACTCTCCCACTTAGGACACTCTCTCACTTAGAAGAGCTTTTGCCTGTTCCAACTTTACAAAGTACGCTCTCACTTAGAACAGCATAAGGACAGCCAGTCGAGTTTCCACAAATCGCTATTTGCAGCAACTCTGGAACAGGCACACCAGTTAACTCTAGAACAAAACCCGAACTCTGTTTTCAGATTCGGATTCCTGAGCTCTTTTTGCCTATTGGAAAAAAATAGCCAGCCCAGTCGACTCTAGCACAGACTGGGTGTTGTTCTAAAGTTGACTGGGGTGCTTGTTCCATACTTTAGCTCGCTATTCCTTAAAATTTTGTATTAGATAGCAATTCAATCTTCCGGCGTCATCTATCCACAATATCCTCAGTGACAAGGACTTCTAAAGAGGGCTTCTCTTTAGCCGGTCAAGCAAAAAGCGGCAGTCCTTCAGTGTTAATAAATATGTATGAATAAAATCTTGGATTTGTATTGTGACCACTCTCACTTAGGACAACTGAGCCATGTTTTAGTAAATCACTTGAAACACTCCCACTTGGAACAGCATTTGGTCGGTCTCTTCGCTGTCCTAAGTCAGAGAGTCGACTGCATGCGTGAATATTTTTCAAAGCCAATTTCTCTCGAGTAATCAATATACGAGACCTCATTTTGGACATAGGGCTGAACGCTACAGCCAAGCGCGATCATAAATAGGCGAGGCTTATAAAGCGATATACAAATATTTCTGGGTGCAAATAGCTATTTGTGGAAGCAAAATTGCAGAAGCCATACACCATTTTTACACGGAAACAGGTGTACTTATCTTAAACATTTTTAAGTGAAATGGTATCTTTTTCACATTTTTTTTTCATTATAACGCTGATAAAAAATAAATGCACAAGAGATAATAGCAGTTTAGAGAGATGCCAACCTAAATCATTGCTTTCTTCAGCGTCCATTGATGGGGCATTTAAGGGTGAACGAGAAGGCTTCCGAATTCTGCAAATATGTCTTGTTTTTAGTTTTTTGTTGACTCTACTGTATTATATCCCCCCAAAAGCAATGTACCTCCCTCAAACTTAACTGCCACAAAATACGTGTACCATTCATGTCCGGCTTATTTTAGTGCCCTAAAAACGGTAAAGCGAGTCGTTTTGGGCCGGTCCTTTGCGGTTAAGACAGTTTACTCTGCAACTAATTTGTGCGCTTTTTTCATCCTTTTTTTGCCTTTTTACCACGCTTTTCTCACGGGAATATGGCAAAAAAGGCTTGAAATGTATCTATTTCTTTAGGATATTGCTCGGATTCATTTCACAGTTAAGCCTATACGCGCATCTCTAACTTTCAAGCGCCCGTCGCCCCCTTACGGGGGTTCGGGGGCTTGGAGTAGAGATGCGCACACGAACATACTTGAGAGAAAAATCAGTCGAGAAGAAGCTGTGGATGCATGAAAATAGCACGCATACCAGAGCTTCTTTATGCGGTAAAGTCCAGTTAGCAAAGCTATGTTCAAGATTTTCTCTTTACCTGAGTGGGCCCTTCTTAGTAAGTAGCCCCTTAATTGTCCTTTCCCCATGAGGGGAGTGTTTTTTTTTTTTTGGGGGGGGGGGGGCGTATAATACAGTAGCGCTGTTTTGTTTGTAATATACTCACTTCAAAACTAAAATTAAAGGGTTATTGCCAAACTATTAGGTAATTGACTTGACTAAAGACATCTTTAACTACCAAGTTCTCAGCTATATTGTTGGGTTTTTTTACTAAAAACTACCTGAATGACTCTTTTTTACGTGTGGTAGACTCAAGAATGCTTTGAGAAGTGGATGGGGAGCTTCTTTTTAATAATCGTTGTCTGCCCTGTGCCAATCGACGAACTAAATAATCAAATCTTTGTTTAAAAAACCAAAGATTGGTTTCTCAACCAAAGAAAATGATTCAAGTGATTCAAGAATTTTGCAAATTTCAAAACGGCTTTATGACGCTTCCTCTTTTATTTGTTGATAAATTTAATAAATATATGTACATACTCTTTTTCTCGTTGACAGGTATTAATTGCTCATCAGCATTGAGTTCGTGAGACTCATAGTGAGAACCTCGGGGAGACTCTTCGTCAGCAGTGGAGTAACTAACTCTTCTTTCCGCTGAAAAGAAAACAAAAATCAATTTTTTTCAGTTGGCGAGTTTTGTCTCTTGGCGATTTGGTTGCCTTCCTTTTTGTCCAATCAATTTATATAGTGAAAATTAGAAAATTACGTTGCATGCCTGGATGCAGGTCATTGATGCTATGAATAGAGCCAGTCTGTTGGTTGAATGTGTTGGAGAGAATAGACCACCTTCTGTGAGACATCAGCTTTTCCCAGCCAGTGGTTGAGTTTGTGCTCTTGTGAGACACTTTGGAACGAGGCAGCATTTGAAAGGTTTCCCTCAGGAAGGCTGTTATTTGGAAGAGCAACATGCAGGCCATCAGCTGCAGAGCTACTGGACAGCCTTCTCCATTGGAGTCATTTACAGTGCCTTAAAATACATCTCTTTAGAATCACTAAACAAAAGTTTTTTTTCTGCTGAAATGTCTACCATCATCCAGAAAGTCTTCCAAATCATCCAATAATCTCAATGCTCTTTTATCTTCAATTACTTTTTGGCGTAGTTCCTCCGCTTCAAGCATCTTTTGGAGTCTTCCAGCAATCTATAAGAACTAATTTCAGCATTATTTGAATGGAATATTAACACCGAAAATACTTTAATTATCGGGTGACACAACAGTTCGTACGAATTTAAATTAAAACCTTATTTTTAATGATGAAATGTACATAGGGTACATTTAAAAAATATCAGAAAGTACTAGGGTCGCGCATTGCCAACATTGGCGCCAAGATTGACTTTAAAATTGGGCCAATCTTGGCCAAGATTGGCAATCTTTGCAATCTCAGTCAAGAAACTGCCAAGATTGAATATAAAGAGGCAAAATATTCTTGTTTAAAAAATTTAAATTTTTATGTTTTGTCAACGATATTTCATTGTTTCCTAGTCGCTTTCTCTTAGTGCTGGAGGATGGAAGTACCGGAGGGATTCCGGACAGGATTTCTGGAAAAGAATCGGATTCCTGATCCGGTGGTGGCAAAAAACCGGAATCCATACGGATACCGAATTTTTTAGGACATGCATAAGAATTTATAAAAATAATTCCCCACAAGAAAGCTATTTTCCGACCCTTTTAGTCATAGAAATCCAGTTTTTGGGAAGTCGAAAAGTAATGGTATTTTTAGGTACTACACTAAGGAAACTAAGCCATAAAACTAGTGCTGGAGACCGAACCG
>BBSZ01013175.1:0-27438 GCA_000981365.1 Subanguina moxae | reverse complement strand
CTTCAGTCATCCCAGTCATTTAAGTCATTCCAGTCAAATTGACTTGTCATTTTGACGAAATGACTGAAATGACTTGTCATTTAGCTAAAATGACTGAAATGACTTGTCATTTAGCTAAAATGACTGAAAATGACTTGACTTGTCATTGTCATTTCAATCATTTGGCGAAATGACTTGTCATTCCAACAATGACTTAAAATGAGTTGACTTGTCATTGTCATTTCAGTCATTTTGCAAAATGACTTGACTTGTCATTGTCATTTCAGTCATTTTGCAAAATGACTTGACTTGTCACTGTCATTTAGAGTCATTGTCAAAATGACAACTCATTTCAGTCATTATAGCTAAATGACAAGTCATTTTTGAAAACACTGGCATCTTGTATATCAAAATTAAGCTTAGATTCTAGGCTACGTTTTGTTATATAACATGCCCAGAAGACACCAGCAAAACATAGGTCAAAAACACAATGCCACAAACACATTTTTTTGAATTTAGGGGTGTCGGCTTATCCAGGTTTGACTGTACCGTATCCTCTGTAATAGAAACCCCCCTAATTCAAAATCGTGTTTTTGGCATTGTGTTTTTAACCTACTTTTTGGAGACAACTCCCGAGCTAGTTGCCACTCAAATTGTAGCTTATTGTTTTAGCTATAACTTGTCTAAGACTTGTTTGGAAAAAGTAGGCCAAAAACACAATGCCAAATACACGATTTTGAATTAGGCGGGTGTGGTTCTATTACAGAGAATACGGTAACTTTAATTATTTTTGTCAATAAAAAAAATAGATGAAAATATTAAAGAGAGTAGGTACCAGCACTCTATTACTAAAAACTATATTTTAGAGAAGAAAGTTTTCGGTTTCTGTGTGTTGTGCTACAAGAAGGTGTGCCTCATTCACAAGAAGTTGATTCCATTTCGAAGCGTAAACTCGTGTCCAAAATCGCTGCTACTTTTTCTTCTATAAATGCTCTGAGCTCAGGCGCTGTGGATTTGGAGCACAAAAATGCTTGGCAGACGGTATGTAAGCTTATTTAATGTTTGTTCGAAAGACTTATTTTATGCCTAACATTCAGCTGAATTCGGCCGCTTTCAACATTTCTCATTCCAAGGTTCCTGGTGCGTTGAATGCAGCCAAGATTAATGAGACCAGCTATGTGTTGTTGAGCAGTGTTCGAGCACCTCTGATAGAGCTGGGCCAACCAGTCGCAAGTGTCAAAGTAGGTTGCGCTTCTTTGGCTATTCCTCTAACTTGCGTGATTACAGATGCACGAAGAGCTGCTTTCTAAAACAGAGCTCTGCTATTCTGGTATGTTACCTTTTTTCTTATTATTATTTTATGTCCTAAACTAAGAGTTTAGGGCATTCCACGATGTTGACTCCGAGCAAACTCTGGCAGGACTGGTCAAATATTCAAGAGTTGATAAAGACGGTAGAGATATGGCTCATGACCTTGGTAAGCGGCGGTTGATTGTTTTGTAGGAATTAAGTCTTAAAAGAGGTGAAAAATTAACTCGTTTGAAGACTGACTCGCCTCAATTTTTTTTTAACATTTAGTGTGCTTCGTGACCAATCAATAAACGCACGGCTAAAAATGTTAGAAAGGATTCGAAATAAATTCACTAATAAGTGACCATTTCTTCTAATAATCCCCTCCCACTCCAGTCACGACGGTCGATGTTCGGCAATTTTTCATTGCTCACCTACCCGATATTTCGGTAGTCAACCTTCGATAGTTTAGCATCCCAAAGGACTAGCCTTGAATTGCCGAATTATCCAGGGTTGACTCTACTGACATCACGTGAAAGATATAGCTCGGTCAGTACCGAATTATTGGGAAGTTGGCCGTTGTGACGAGCGGGAGGGGTTTATTAGAGGAAATGCGGTAATTTTAAGGCTATTACTCCCTTAAAATACTAATTGTAGGAGCATCGAGGTTGCATTCACGTTCTTAGAGCCGGCGCTCATGGTCTAGCTCAGGCCTACATTCTCAGCCTAACTGCAGCTACGTTCACCCATCATCGACTGGAATTGGGGTCACTTTTTTTTAATGATCATTACTTTTTGCAGCTGTTCAAACCATTGTTTAGCTTGGAGCCGGAGTCAGATTTGCATCGTCATATTCGAGTAGAAAATTTGCGGTTTGGCCCTACTGGGGCTCTCATCAATCTAGAATTCGAGTTGGACTCAGCCTACAAACCATTTGTCAAAGTGAGCAGCAGTAGCAATCAGTTAGGAAATGTGTTGTATGCATGCAGTGCTGGTTGTTTGGAAGCACCTAAACCAATTGGAAAAGTACCTGTTCAGCTACACATCAAAGTTACTAAACCAGGTGGCTTTATAATTCATTACTTTCTGGTGACAAGCCCACTCCATTAGATCAAGTAATCTTTTTACGCAGTACTCAATTGAGCCGCTATTATTTTTTGCTGCTAAATAAAATAGAAGGGTACTCTGCGCCGGTTTATAAAGTTTTTAAAAGCAGCTCAGTCTAAAAATTTTGACAGTAAATTAAGCTTTTGGACTTTTTGTTTGGTTGAAGTGTATGGGTTTGCAGCAGAGCTACAACCAGTTGTTTTTGGAAAACTAGAGAAAGAAATACGGGGTGATTCAATTCTTTCTCCCTAATGAAATTTGCCCATAACTTTTTTAAAGTTATGGGCAAATTTTAGGGATGGAACTTGGCTTCCTTAAGGGTTCGACTGATCAACAAAGACATGAAAATAATCCATGTTTGGTACCGTTCAATTTGCTAAAGTCTCATATGTACATGTAATATCTAATTGGTTCTTTTCGGTTATTCGGAACCCATCTAAAGTTATACACGGTTTATTTTTTTATCTTTAACATTCTTAATTTTTCATGTTCCTCGAAATTTTCTGCTTTTTTTTTTACTTTTAGAATTATCACTGTGTATAATTTTAGGTGGGATCTGAATAACCGAAAAGAACCCATATATGTATATAACAAATTATTGGGAAATTGCAGTAACTCCGATTCTCTTCATTGCTGCCAAGAAAAGTCATTTGGAACAAGTCAAAGAAACTCTACACGTCATTGAGGTTATTTGCTTTTTAATACTCCTATCCCACTTTGTCGTGGGTGGCCGACGAATTTCTCCGATATCAGTACCTGCACCATAGATGAGTAATTTCTGTTTTGGGTCTCTCCACGCCCCTCCATGGCTCAGGGAGCTTGGAGGTTTGGGGTTGAAATGCGCACACGGTCACACATAATCGGAATATGAATACTGAAAAATGACTCAGAAGGCTTTGCTTACATTCTTGTTAGTATAGGAAAGAGGTTTTTAAGAACCTAGAAATAAAAAATTCCACCAAAGAGACTTCCACTTGGTTTATCTAGTCTATGGCGGCTGCGCAAAAATTTGTTACGAGGAACATTTGTTGCGCGGTCACTTTGTTACGCCACAACATTTTATATTTACTCATTTACAGTACTCATTTTTAATAGGATTTTTTTATTCTGAGGCACCCTTGTAGGCAAAAAGACCTCAGGAATCCGAGTCTGAAAACAAAATCTTGAGAAAAGGCTTAGTTGCTGAGATATGATCATATCCAGCCGCAAACTTAGTTTTTACCCTTTTTTCTCTTAGTTTTGATCATATCTCAGCAACCAAGGCTCTTCTTGAAGTTCTTTTTTCAAATTTAGATTCCTGAGGTTTTGCACAACCATTGAGAAATAGGTAAACCAGGTGGACCGTAGATTAACCACCTGAAAGCATAGCGCGGGAAATTTTGTCTCATTGCCAGGTAATAAAATAATGGAATAGGAAGGTATACGCGGTAAATCAACTAAATTAAGTTGCAATACTAAGGCTCAACCACTCCACACCTATTACGACTCAAAACTGCCAAAAAAAAAGAAACTCTTGAACTCTTTTTGGGCCTATATGCTACCTGTTTCAGGTGGGAGAATTCACGAACATAGAGTCGCACAAAGTGGAACTGCACAAACATGGCAACACTGGTCTGCCAACCCTATTTTGGGTAGTGCTAGTGTTTGTCTTGATAGCTTTCCATCTCTTCCTATTCAAATTGCTGTATTCGGAGTGGAAAAACTCGAGCTCTATTCCATATACCAAATTCAACAAAAGGTTCATACTGAAAAGATAAACTTTTCTATCCTTGATACCGTATAACCTCTATTAATTCTTCCCCCTCTCTCGTCACGATGGTTGGTGGTTTAACGATTGTTTACGGCTCAACCACCCAACAATTGGGTACTAACGCCATACTCAAAAATGTGGCTGAGATTCAGCGCTGTATTTCTGACTATAGTGTCAGTGCCTGATTGTCGGGTGGTTGAGCCGTAAAAAATCGTTAACCACCGACCGTGGTGACGAGAGAGAGGGGAGCACTAATAGAGGTTATACGGTATTTCTCATTGCTTTTTTCTATTGTAATATTAAATATTGTGTTGTAAGGGCGTGGATGCTTTTGTAACTTTTGCGTATCCCAAGGGGTGGTGGGCCTTAACACTTTAGGTTGTACTTCACTTCCTCTACTAAACTATAAGTACTATTTTTGTTTTGTTTAAACGGGTTGTAATAAACTGTTCACAGGCTTGATGGAACTTATTTTGACGCTTGTGTGTATATAATAAATTTTTTAACCTTTAAGTCTTATGCTTTACAATGTAAAAGAAAATTTTACTGGACACAGAATGAGCCCAGACTTTTGACACAGATGTAGGTTTAACTGTAGATGTAGATTTAATTGTGAGTGTAGGTTTAACTGTAGGTGTAGGTTTAACTGTATGTGTAGGTTTGACTGTGAGTGTAGGTTTGACTGTGAGTGTAGGTTTAACTGTAGGTGTAAGTTTAACTGTAGGTGTAGCTGTAGGTTTAAGTGTCAAAAAAAATGTCAAAAATTGAGGTAAAAAATGGTCGGACTTAGCTGTAGATCCAACTTTTTGGTGGTCCGTTACAACGATTTGAGGGAACTTGGATCAGATCACCAGATAGTATCGAAAAAAATTGAAGTGCTTTAATAAACTTGGATCTTTTGAGGATTGTTAGAGAGGTGGTGGGTCAAGGACTGCTCATACTGCTCCAAAATTGACTTTTGATGCAAAAGTTTTGATTTTTAAACACCGTGACTTTGTCACTACTACGCTATTGTCTCAAATCGAAATCATTTATCCCTGAAAACCGCACAGCAAATTTACAAGCACTCTTGTTGCAATCAAATGTTCACTTAATTCTGCTGAAAATTAAGCGGCAGATTTGGTGCTCGACCTAAAAATTTGCCGAGGAAGCTGGAGAAGAAGTCGCCTTGGCCGTTGCCTCCCACCAGTCCGGGCACTACTGAAACGAAGTTTTTTTTTAGCCAGATATTTACTACATATATTAGTTAGATCTACATGGTTGAGGAGGTGGTTGGGTGGTGGTGGGCACAGGGATGGGAACACACTTGTTGAGGGCAGTCATGCGGTAGCCACATCTGCACAGACATCTGCCTCTGTAGCAGCCTGAATTGTCGGGACACTGCTCTTGCACAAAACATGTGCCTCCCAACTGGCTTTTGGTCAGGCAAGTGGTGTCTCGACTCAAACTGCTTGCCTGCAATTAAAAAAAAATTCTGGCGCTACTGTGTTATGACAACCTCCCCCACCCTTCCAAAAAAATGTATTTACTCTTTTTGGGTACATCGACCATATCAGAAGTATGTTTCGACCATTTTTAAAGGGATAAAGGGCTGTATAAGGAGGGCAAAGGGCCACTTTATAAGGAGGACCCACTCTGTAGCAAAAGAGAAGATCTTGAACATAGCTTCCTTTACAAGGACCTACCGCATAAAGAAGCTCTGGCATGCTATTTTCATGCATTCAGAGCTGCTTCTCGAATGATTTATGCTTCAGGTATGTTTGTGTGCTCATCTCAATCCCAAGCGCCCTTCGCCCCCGTAAGGGGAATAAACTTTTTGACGCTACTAGGATATACCACCCCCCCCTCCCCCAAAATCAGAGCCACTTGTTTATATCCCCACAAACTTTCGGGATGTAGATCGGTAGAGTTGGATTTGCTAGGCAAAATTGTTTCAAATGCCCCAATTTTGGTGGTCGAAGCGTAGCATCTAGAAACCATAATTCTGTATGATCATTTGTGCACCAAGTGCAGTCCTGTCGGATAGTCTCTGCCTCTTCTCTATCAAACAAACCTTGTCGCAGTCCCTGACACATTGCTGACTAGGGTTCTCCATGGGCTTGGTGATCACATCCACTTGAGGGGAGAAGCCGGACACACACTGGCAAGTGCTTTTGACACACTCCATACCTTCAGCTGCGGCACACTGCTCGTGTCTCTGGCATTCCGCCTCCAACTGGCCTCTGGACACACAGTCTCCACTCAAGTACAGCGAGTCAGGAGCCATGGAATTGCAGGGTCTTTTGCAACAAACTGCCTGTGAAAAGGTGTCTCCAGCCACATAATGACAGAAATGGGTTTCCGATGGGCAATTCTGTTTAAATAGAGGGGCAGAAGGAGGCAAAGTGGAGTTGAAGGGAAGTCGGCCAAAAGCTGCTGGGAAGGGGGTGCTGTTGGGGGGCCGGAGAAGGGCAGCTCCTCCTCCTCCTCCTTTGACTCCTCCAGGCACACATGTGTAGCTATGATCCACCTGCAAATTTAGTTCATGTAGTCAGCCGAAGGCTACCTATACATAAAAAAAGGAGCAACAAAAAATTACTCCGTAAAAACAGTATATCTAATTTTTTTCATAGGGCGGTCAAAACTCAGCAATGCATTCAACAGAACTTTCCGGACTGGATCAGTGTCGACACTCAGTGGACTCGCGACGATGAAGAGTAACCACCGAATTTCGCTGAAGGAAACCTGATGGACTACTTTGTTTGGCCGGAACTGGAGAAGAGAGCGTGCTCAGAGCCTCACCCAACCATCGCTGATCTCAAAGAATCGTCCGCTATGAAAGCAATCGATTACGAAGATATTGAAAATAAAAATGACATGCTTGCTTCAACTCTAGCATCTTGGAAATATAACGTTCCGTAGTCGACTTTCACCACCCCCACTGGAACAAAACGATCAAGAATCGATGGACAAGGTAGTTTCTTTTTTGAGTTGAAGAAATTTTGGTTTGTTTAGAGGAACTATCGGCTTTTGTCGTCCATGGGCGTTGCACGTATGAGGGATGTGCAAAGTCATGCTTTATAAACAATGCCGGCCCCTAGGTAAAAATTTTAGAGGCGGAGGCCGGAGGCGAAGGAAAGATATTTTAGGGGTGGAGGCAGGACATTTTTTTTTCTGAACACAGACCTGGTTGCTACGTCCTGAAAATTTTACCTGGGTTAATGCCCGAAAATTTGGAGATCGGTTGCAGCCGAGATCGGCTCTTCAATTTTTCAATGCCCAAATGCCCTATGTAGTAGACAACCAATTTTGATTTGCTGTAGGCAACTCTAACTTACCGTAGTGCTCAAAGGACATTGCACAGGACAACAATGCCCCACTGGTGAGTCAGGTGTAGTTACACAGAATTGTCCAAAGGGACAACTGTCGGCCTCCTCCACAAAGTTGGGGATCTGAGTGAGTTGAGCCCTTCTTGTGCAAGTGCCTGAGGGAGATCCTCCCATGGGGCAGTTGCTGGCAGCCACACACTTGGAGCCTTGTTGCACAGTGCCAGAGATGCACACACACTGGTGGTTGACACAGGCTGAGAATGGGGAAGTGCAGTCGTAGTGCCGAGAGCAGCGGTCACCCACTCTCGAGGCTGCACAAATGATTGGGATTTGCGAAAAAAGCATGCACAAAATGGCTTACTGAACACACATTCCCCGTTGAGAATAGAGGTGGAGCCTCGTTGAACACATGTGCACTTACCATTTCGGCAGAACAATGGCTCTCTGCACTTGCTTACACAGTCCTGACCGATTTTGGCTGGTACTGAACAAGTGATTAAAGGTAGATACAGTACACTAGGAGTTTGGTTTGGTTTTCGAATAATTCGCACATGGACAACTTGTACCCTCGTACATCTGGAGACGAGGGATTTTCATGCACCCAGAAGTGGTACCACGGCCAGTACTCGATAATTCGGCACTGTAGGCCCGGTTATTTAGGGTTGTTTGTATATAGAGAGAGAGAGGGACTGTATGTATAAAGAGGGTTGACTGTAGAATAGTGACTTACACCTGGAGCAACGAGTTCCTCCACCTTTCTCTGGAGTGACTCGCACATAGAAAGGATGGCATTGGCACTGCAATCAAGGTTTTAGAGGATGGGCGGGAGATTTTTCGGCGAGAGTGGCTCTATATGTGTTGGCGCCCACCCCGAAAAAAAGTCCTTCCTATAGTTTTTGGCTTTTTTTAATTTTTGTGATGGTTAATTATCTAATGGTATTTTCTGAGCCCAGAAACAACCAACTGCACAGTAGCCAAGGTTGTATACTCTTGAAGAGCCTTCGGCTGCTTACGAGCTTAAGATATCAGAGGGATTAGAGGGAGGGGAATTAAGCCTTGTAAATGGTACTTTCAGACCCCAGGCATACAGTCAAGTCTTAGGATAAGCCTTAGGGTAGGCCAGCCTAGGTTAGTCGAGACCCAAAGCATATCCTGCTTCACCTAGGTTTAGTGGTTCACGGCTAACCTAGGCTACCCTAAGCCTAAGGGTCTTGGCTAACCTAGGCTGGTCTACCCATTTCAAAAAAAAACAGAGAGAACCAAGGTAACTTTTTTGGGGGTGGGCACAAACACATGTAAAGCTAGTAAAGCCGCCAGAGCTAAAGTCAGAAAATTTTACCATTCCTCGAAGACATACTGAGCCTTTGTTCTCACAATCAGCGTCTTGATCACACGCTTCACCCAGTCTGGCTTTGCCTAAAATTGGTGCTATCTAGTGCTATGGATATATCCCGGCCACGGACAAAATAACGCCGCACCGAAACATCGCCGCGGATAAAACACCGCCGGCCATAACACCGCCGGACATAACATCGCCGGACATAACATCGCCAGATGTCTTTAAAGTATTGTGTATTGAGGAATCAACAAAAAGGTCTTTTGAGTCCATTTTTTTTATTTTACAGACAATAACCTGCAAAAAGACTAAGAATAGATGCAGTCAGTAAAAATAACATGAATAATATAACAATAATAATAATAATATCAAAAAAATATTTCCAAAAAAGAAAAGCCTTCTCTAACCATTGCTCTTTCTTCTCAAACCCAGCACTTTGAACTTGTTCAATTTGTATATATTCTTCGCATTTCGGCTTACGCCGCTATCGACTTTTTGTTAGTGGAGTGAGCTGGAATTTTTGTTTCACTCTGATGCCGGCATCAGGGTCGATCTCCTGATGCCGGCATCAGGGTTGGTGGGGCTGGGGTTTTGGGTAGGGCTGGGTTTTTTGGGTGGGGCTGGGTTTTTTGGGTAGGGTTGGATTTTTTGGGTAGGGTTCGGGTTTTGGGTAGGACTCTAGGGACGCCTTACCCGGAACTCCAACCCTAGCCAAAAATCCAATCCCATCCAGATACCCAACCCTAGCCAGGAACCCAGCACCACCCAGAAACCCAACCCCACCCGTGAACCCAGCCCTACCCGGATTGGGTGCAACCCCCGCATTTATTCTTAGTCTTTTTGCAGGTTATTGTCTGTAAAATAAAAAAAGTGGACTCAAAAAACCTTTTTGTTGATTCCCCCATACACAATACTTCAAAGACATTTGGCGATGTTTTGTCCCGGCAATGTTATGTCCGGTGATGTTATGGCCGGCGGTGTTTTATCCGCGGCGATGTTTCGGTGCGGCGTTATTTTGTCCGTGGCCGGGATATATCTTAGTAGCGCCGAAAATGATTTAGAATGGTGTATAAGCCATATATATTGTCTTTATATAAATGAGATAAAAATAAGAACTAATTTAGGTGGGCAAATTTTCGGATACTCAGTAAATGGAAGAAGTGTTCCTATTGGCCTATTGAAGTGTTCCTATTGTAATAATTAAGGATCGTTTTATTTGCGCGCGTTTATTTCCATAGTATTGGCATTTTGTTTAAATTTTATTCCATATTATTCCATATTATATTCCTGACTATTTAGTTGATTAAAAATGCGTGTCGATAATCATACTCATATTCGTCATATTATACTTTATCACTTTGAGAAAGGATGGACCGCAGCCCAGTCATTTCGCGATCTCAATGAACTTTTTGGTCAAGGATGCTTTGGCAGTATCCCTTGGCCGAATTTTCCCAATAGATTATGCCAGATTTGTCCCACCAGACGCACCATATGGCCTTCTTGCAATGAACGTCCTTTGGAATACCTTTTGGAATCTCCCCAATTGTTCCTTCATCAAAAAGTTCATTGAGATCGCGAAATGACTGGGCTGCGGTCCATCCTTTCTCGAAGTGATAAAGCATAATATGACGAATATGAGTATGATTATCGACCTGCATTTTTAATCCACTAAATAGTGAGGAATATTAACATGGAAAACAATCTAAACAAAATAAATAAATTTCTGCGACAGAGTCATCAAAAATAGCCATGTAAATAGAAAATGGCTTTCTTATTTTTAATAACAAAAAAGCTACCATTGCAAGGATTGAATTGAGCCTTACTCAGCCCTACTATCAGAAACAAAACAAAGAGCAAAAAATAAGTTGAGTTGATCCAAAGAAATGTAGATGAAGTGGATTTTGGCAAAGAAGATATAGAAAATAATCTGCGCATGCTTTTCAAAAGAAGAATCTGCAATGACGGACCCTCTTCTCTATGCCTGTGTGGTTGCGCACTGATCGATTGATGGGAAGATGAGCCAGTGGCTATCCCTTCCTCTTTTCCACGACAGGTAAACAGCTTCCAGAGAAATAGCGCAAGTGGTCATCTATGGGGTGATTTTATTAAGAAGAGAATAAAAAGAGTGTGTATGAAGATTTAACTAGAAAATGTTTACCTATTAAATGCCTCACACACACGCGTATCCTCTGCAATTAGGAAAACTACCGTTCAGTTTTAAGTTTTTAAAATGGCAAGAGACATGGTGTCATGTTCTATAAACTGCTTTTATCTGTGCTTTTTGTGTTTTTAACAGCTTTTTATTATTATAATACGCCACCCACTCGATTGAAAAAAAATAGAAATTTAAAACACTTGTCTACAGAACCCAACTAGGAATCGAACCATGTAGAATGGAATTTTTCGAAACTCAACCATTCGGCCACGAGAACACACCACTACTCAACTCCTCATTAGAATTAAATTATAGGTGTCTCTCAAAATTATCTGGCAATTGCTGAGATCACCTGTGTTGTTGTTCCTATAGATATTTCGACCTGAAGTCCGGGTGGGGTTGGGATTATGGGTAGGATTGGGATTCTGGGTTGGATTGGGTTTATGACTAGGGTTGAGGTTTCTGGCTAGGGTTGGGGTCTTTGGCTAATGGACCCTGATGCCGGCATCAGGGTGAAACAAAAATTCCAGCACACTCCGCTAACAAAGAGCTAATAAGAATGCGAAGAATATATACAAATCGAACAAGTTCAAAGTGCTGGGTTTGAGAAGAAAGAGCAATGGTTAGAGAAGGCTTTTCTCTTTTGGAAATATTTTGTTGCTATTATTATTGTTATATTATTCATGTTATTTTTACTGACTGCATCTATTCTTAGTCTTTTTGCAGGTTATTGTCTGTAAAATAAAAAAAATGGACTCAAAAGACCTTTTTGTTGATTCCTCAATACACAATACTTTAAAGACATCTGGCGATGTTATGTCCGGCGATGTTATGGCCGGCGGTGTTTTGTCCGCGGCGATGTTTTGACCGCGGCGATGTCTCGGCGCGGCGTTATTTTGTCACGTACCGGGTTTGACTAGATAAAGACGAATATTTTAACTGAACAGAGCTGATAACCGGTTACCCTCGATGACACGTCACCAGGGGTGACGGGTCACCGAAGATCGACTGTACTAAATAAAATAGGCAGAACAAATATTTCAAAAAGGCAGGCGAGGACGCTAAAAGAAAGATTTATTTGTACAGCTGCTGTTTTTGCATAGGTTAACAGAGAAAGCCAGCACAACCTCTACCAAAACATATAAAACCTCCTTATTATATAGCGTCGGCGTAAAAAATATTTAGACTAGCTAGCAGCATGCTCCACAAATTTTATCTAACATTCTTACTATTATTCACCACTTTTAAAAGGTACTTTTACACACTTTTATCAAAAGGAGTTGTCGGCTACCCAAAATTTAGAGGTACGTGAACCGAAACCCGAAAGGAACCGGCTTTCGATTCCAGTCACCTGAAAACAGGTACGCGAATCGACAACCCTACTCATCTTTCATGTTTAGGGTATTTTAAGCTTTTAGCATTTAATTTCTGTTTTTACAGTCAAACCTGGATAAGCCGACACCCCTAAATTCAAAAAAATGTGTTTGTGGCATTGTGTTTTTGACCTATGTTTTGCTGGTGTCTTCTGGGCATGTTATATACCAAAACGTAGCCTAGAATCTAAGCTAAATTTTGATATACAGTCAAACCTCGTTTATCCGGCACCCCTGGGGACCGGCCTCAGGGTGCCGGATAAACGAGGTGCCGGATAACTGGAGTGCCGGATAACTGGAGTGCCGGATAACTGGAGTGCCGGATAACTGGAGTGCCGGATAACTGAGCTTTTTTATTTTTTTCGAGACCGAAGTGCTGGTTAAATGAGGTTTTCATTTATACAAGTACGATAAATTTATTGCTAAACGTATCAACCATAAAGAATCAACCATTCATAACAATCAGTGAAAATAATCGGTCAGCTTCTTTTGAGTTTCTATTTTGGCCCGATGTTGGCAGATGAATTCGTCCAAGGCGTCGCTGTACTTTAGAGTGGCTGGATTGTCTGAATTTTTCTCGATGAAACGACGAACAATTTCCATGGCCTTTAGGGCTTCGAGGCTTGTGATCGGCGGCACCAATGGATTGGTGTCTTCTTCGTCAACATCGGAGGTTTCACTGTCGGCTTGCTGGCTGTCCTACAAAAAATGTATAGAGCAGCAAAAAAAAGAAACAGAAAAAAATAAACATAACAAATGAGCAAAATTTAACTTTCGTCTGCCCCAAAAATTTAAAATATTCTTGAAGACAATTCAAATTTAATGTATTGAAATTTTATTTTCGGCTAAATTTCGAAAAAATTGAGAGGTGCCGGTTAAACGAGTTTAATTTTCATAGTTGGGACTGACTTGGGGGTGGCGGATAACCGAGGGTGCCGGATAACTGGAGTGCCGGATAACCGAGGTTCAACTGTACAAGATGCCCAGAAGAAACTAGCAAAGCATAGGTCAAAAACACAATGCCACAAACACATTTTTTTGAATTTAGGGGTGTCGGCTTATCCAGGTTTGACTGTAATTGGTTTGACTGTATAAATATTTAGACTTTTTGGAGTGGTATTTTATGTAAGACATTTCGTAAGAAGCCTCAAATTTTTAGACCATAATGTTTTTATTGTTTAGCTTCTAACAATTTTTGCTAGAATCGTCTCTGATAGCTTAAGAAACGTGCTATTACGTTTGCGGTTTGATAGTGGCGTAAGGTTAGCTGAGACCCTTGGGCTTAGGATAGACCAGCTTAGGTTAACTTAGACCCAGCGTGTACCCTGTCGGGGGTATTTTTTGGGGAGAGTGTAATCCAGTAGAGTCTGATTGTAAATAGGGTGCTCGAAACGGGGAGAGGGAGTTTCTTTTTTGTGACTACAAACAACCAACACTTCTTGAATATAATAACAAAATTAATAAAATGATGTCAGAGTGAAGAAAGGTTCTCTTTACTACTTTTTTACAGCAACTTTTGTGACGATAAGGTTGAGGTGAATGTACAAATAGAAAATTTCCATGTAACATTTACATATCAACTTTATTTCCAAGAACCATGGGTCAAAGCAGTAAAAAAATCTGATGGCAAAGAAGTTTGTCTGTACCAAACAGAAAAAAAAAAAATCGATTTCTATGCAAAGGACTTAAGGCTGGCAATTGCAGCATTTATACCAGAGTGGATAATACATCGCATAGAATTATATGAGCCAGGTTAATTTTTTTTACATATGACTCTACTTTCTATAAACTATAGTCGACGCTCTCTGTAGCATCTCTCAAAAGGGAGCAGACTCAGCCGGAGGCTATATAAGGGTCTTAGCTAACCTAGGCTGACCTAGCTTAAGCCCAAGGGTCTTAGCTAACCTAGGCTGGCCTAGCTTAAGCCCAAGGGTCTTAGCTAACCTAGGCTGGCCTAGCTTAAGCCCAAGGGTCTTAGCTAACCTAGGCTGGCCTAGCTTAAGCCCAAGGGTCTTAGCTAACCTAGGCTGGCCTAGCTTAAGCCCAAGGGTCTTAGCTAACCTAGGCTGGCCTAGCTTAAGCCCAAGGGTCTTAGCTAACCTAGGCTGGCCTAGCTTAAGCCCAAGGGTCTTAGCTAACCTAGGCTGGCCTAGCTTAAGCCCAAGGGTCTTAGCTAACCTAGGCTGGCCTAGCTTAAGCCCAAGGGTCTTAGCTAACCTAGGCTGGCCTAGCTTAAGCCCAAGGGTCTTAGCTAACCTAGGCTGGCCTAGCTTAAGCCTGAGTCTTAAGCTACTAAAGTAATTTTAAAACTGTAGAATAAGTATGTTTAGCATATGATAATAATCACGCACCGATTCATGGAAATGTCGCAGATTATCTTGAAGACAAATCCTCTTTGGCAAATTTCAAGGGAAGAATAGTGATTGCTCGTATTTTGGCTGAAGTCATTATTACGGTTGATAATTTGGAAAAACAATATAAATCATACTCAAACCTGAAAGAGTGCACCGCTCATGAAATTTTAGAACATACTGTACAAGCACTAAAAAATGCCCATAAAATAGATGAATCCAAAAAATATGCTCTTTATAGACTTGGTGAAAGTGGTTATATGAAATTAGAAGGCTCAGAAATTCTTGCTGACAGAGGAGTAAAGAGTGGTGATCATTTGATACTTTCTTCGGTCGATATATCTGGCAGACAAAATATGTGAAGAGGGCGTCAAATAATTGCCGTATAGTCTCTAACACAATCCCATCTCCTAATTCAATAATGATGTTTGTGGTATTACGTTGTTAAAAAAAAATCCAAATATATTTGGTTGGCACATAAGTCATGGCGTTTTTTTAGCCAACAAAAAATGACAACAAATTTATTAATAATGGTACTAAAGTGTTATACCCCCTCTCCCCAAAAAAAAAAGTACTTGGGTTTTCTAGGTACATTGACCATATAAGAAGCATTTTTTTCATTACAGTCAAACCAATTACAGTCAAACCTGGATAAGCCTACACCTCTAAATTCAAAAAAATGTGTTTGTGGCATTGTGTTTTTGACCTATGTTTTGCTGGTGTCTTCTAGGCATGTTATATACCAAAATGTAGCCTGGAATCTAAGCTAAATTTTGATATACAAGATGCCCAGAAGACACCAGCAGAGAATAGGTCAAAAACACAATGCCACAAAAACACATTTTTTTGAATTTAGAAGTGTCGGCTTATCCAGGTTTGACTGTATTTTCAGGGGATTAAGGGCTGTATAGGGAGAGCAAGGGACAAGTAAGGGGCCACTTCTAAGGAGGGCACACTCAGAAAAAGAAAAGATCTTGAACATAGCTTTGTCAACTGGTCTCTACCGCATAAAGAAGCTCTGGCATGCATGCTATTTTCATAAATCCAGAGCTTCTTCTCGAGTGACTTATGTCTCAGGTATGTTTGTGTGCGTCTCAAGTCCAACTGAATGAAACGCCGCGCATTCCGTTTGAAAGCGATCCGAAGAGGTGGAAATCCGATGGCGTTAAGTCGTGTTTTGGGAGGAGTTGCTATAATGAACTTTAACCGGTAAAAATATGCGAAATAGTTTTTTTATTAAAACTTTATACATTATACACATTTGAAAAAACACATAATCAAATTTCAGTCAGCCCTCGGTTAGCCGGCACCCTTGATAATCTAGCACTCTAAGGCAGGCGACTTGGGGTGCCGAGTTATCGAGGATTGACTGTATGCATAAGCTCGAATGGTGGTGAGATCATAATATAAGACACATATTGGATTTACGTTGACCAGGACTGATTTTTGAGCGGATAGTGCTTGCCTGACTTGATGACATGAGGTTTGAAGTGCTGGATCGCAGAGCATCTTTGGTGGCGCCACTACCTTCCAAGAACTTTTCTTCTGTTGTCGCCTGCTTATTTGAGGCATGATTTTTGTCGGTGACACCGTTGGTGACTATAGTGGATGACGCCTTTGCTTCCTCTTCACCAATATTGCCTGCAATTAGTGCGACTAATGGTAATTACTGTAAAGGGCTCAAAACAGCACCTACTTAACAAGCTGGTGGTACTTTGCAACCTCTGCTGATGACTGGTTACAGGGCGGACTGCAGGAGCCGCCATCACCACCCTTTCTGCATTATGGCGAAGGGAGGACAAGTTGGCTGGAGTGTTGTGCAAGCACACTATCGGCAGCTGGAAATGAAAAAATAATAAAATTATTAAAAAATATTAAAAATCTGGGATGCCAAGCTATCCGGGCAGCCGGATTTACGAGGGCTGACTGTAAGAATGCCATTCGAAAATCACTTAAAGCTTTTTCCAGCGAGTCAGGTACACTGTAGACCAGGCCGAAGAAATACGAAACCATTAAATATGCTCAAAACAGTTAAAACCTGTGCAGTATGTCCCAGTTTAGCCAATAACCTATTGCCATCAACGCTCGTTATCAACTGCCCAATCACTCGGTGGGTGTTGAAAGAGCTCAACATATGGCCAGTCTCAGTATGCCAAGCCTCGACCCAACCAGAGTAATCAGCTAAAAATATCGGATAAAAATGACAATAAACGTTAAATAAAATACGGCTATGTGCTCACCGGAGAGCACCACACTACTATCTTGACTGATCTCCACAGCACAAAGAGGTTCTGTAGCTGAAATGGAGCGTCGGATAGTGCCCGTCTGTACTTCCCATACTATTATCTGTCTATCCCTTCCACCACTAGCAACCACCCTGCCATCTTCAGCTACACAACAACAGGTGATTGCACCTTCATGACCCACCAATACCTCCAAAAATAGACCATGTTACATAGATGATTGTCTAATAGAAATTTAAAAGAACCTGAGTCAAAAAACCAGAATCTGTTTGCCAGACTTTAAGAGACAAATCTAGAGAGCCGGTCACCAACCAACTACCAGTTTTGTTGACATTAAAGCAATTAATTTCGTCATTGTGGTGTGCTTTCGATTTTACGAAAGGCCGGTTGTCCAGCCCCACTGACCAGATGTTTACTCTAAAAACAGAGGATTACAGCTTCATCTGATCTCGTTAATAGAAAACCTACTCTTTTGGGTTCCTAGGGTTCTGGCCGATTATCACACTATCGCAGAGTCGAACAAGCAGAGGGGCTTTGGCCTCGAAAACAGCCAACACTTCCGTATGTCCTGGCTCATCCATATGCACTAGATTCCAGATATGCGCTCGGTTTTGTTTGTCACAACTGAAAATTCTCAGCATTCACAACTTTCTTTCTTAAAAAAATTTCCGCAATCCATTCAACTCAAAAAAATTTCACTTTATAATTTAAATATACTAGGGTATACCAAGATAAGGATTCGATACAATAAACCTAGTCATTTTCACCATACAGCCGTCCATCGATTCAACGACCCTAAAGATCAGATTGCGAACGCTAATTACTTTTTTGTTTTAACAACCCAATTAGAATGGTCTCCAACGAGTGGGGGGATGACTGCAAATTGTAGGTATAGAAAAAGTAATCGACTCCTTAATTGGTTTTGACTGACACTACAAAAGATATGGACAATGTAATGACCTCAAAATACGAATTCCGTCAGCGAAACAAGAAATAGAAGAAACTTCATTGTTGTGTATCTGCATTTGTTTGAGAAGCTGGCCATTAGAAGACTCCCACAAAGACACACTTCCATTTGCATTTCCACTCAGCAAATAGAACGAATCCATTGTGAAGTCAAGAGCTGTTACTGCACCACTTTTCTGTTGGGCTGTCTGGAGCAATGACACAAATAAATTAATTCTCCTAAGCGAATAATAAACTCACAGTCCATAAGCACTGGCACACATCTAGATCCCAGAAGGCCAAAATTCCATCAACAGTGCCACAACCAGCTCCCTTCTCATCAGGTGCCATACAAATACAAGCCAAGGTGCTTTGGTCGTTTTGCATAGCCTTTTGTTCAACAGAGTTGACATTCCACCTGTAAACCATTTTAAAATTAGTTTTTGGAAAAGAGGCAAGCGAAACTAACATATGGATTCGATCTCCACAGGCAGCCAGCACAAAGGAGTTGTCATCAGTGATCTTAAAAAGTTAAATTATTGAACAATGTTAGAGAAAAGAAAAATATGACACAGACCTTGAGGGAGGTCACTGGCAAAGACTGTGCTGTGTTCTCTAATATGAATACTTCCAACAATTGACCATTGTGAATGTCAAAAACGAGCACCTTGCCCTTTGTGGCAGCAAACAACTGAATACAATAATTGTTAAATAAAGAATAGTCAATGGCATGATTTTGTGAGCGAAATTAACCTGGCAGTCGTCAGATGAGGCAACCAAAGCGTTGACACGAGAGTCATGACCCTACAGCAATAATAAGCATGGCTAGAATTTGGGCTAGAAAAAGAAATTACCGAAAGCTCGTGCAATTCCTGAGACGAGACCATTGAAAAAACCCTGAGTGTTTCGTCTTCGCAAGCGACGGCAAGGAAAGCGTCATTGCTGGTGATGGCTGAAACAATCCAAAGTAATCGAAGCCTAAAATTAAAGGAAGGCCTACCTAAGCAGGTAACTGGTGCCATCAATCCACTCATCTAAAAAATTGTAAGTGTTTTTCTACCACAATCAATACAAAATCACCTTGATGATAATTGTGTTTAATTCAATGTCCCAAACCATCACAACGAAGTCACCAGAGCCTGAACAGACCAATAAATATAGGAAAATATAACTAAAAATTTCTCACCAGTTACGAGCAGCTCCCCGTTCGAAGAAAGCTGCAGCCCAATCACAGGCCCTAAAGTAGTAGAACAAGTTTTATATTGAGACTTAATTTTGTGATAAATTTAGACTTATATGCAGAAAGAGGTGCAACTTTACAAGAATTAAAACGACTTCGCCCGAACCACCCGGCAACCATTCAACCACCCGGCCACTAGAACCCATCACACCAATTCTTTTTTGGGGTTATAAATAGCAACGCTATTAAACAGTGCAGTGTGAGCACCGAGGATACAGTGTAATCGAGTGCTAGGGGTACAATGTAATTTAGCCCTTAATGCATATAAAGCTGACTTTACTTTGCAGGGCTTTTTTATTTTTAGAGAGCTATAAAAATTTTGCCTGTGTGATCACGGAATGTGTTGCATACATCACCACTATCAATATTGATCACCTGTTAGAAAATAATCATTCAAAAGTGTTCACAGTCCAATACTCACATAGGCAGTGGAGTCAGCTGAGCCAACCACGATCCACTTGTCGTCTGCATTGATCAAGGAGCACAAAATCTTAGCAGGACTGGCCTTCAGTGTTTTGATGCATTCTGTCTGGAGAAGAAGTCGCTTAAACAATTTCATAGATACAAATTTTTACCTGAGTAAAGTTCCAAATCTTGATCATTCCATCAAAAGCAGTGCTTACAAAAAAGTGGCCGTCATTGGAGGTGCAGAAAGAAGAAACTCTAGCCTGATGTCCTACAAATTTAAGTGGAATGTAGGATTGGCCTCCCGACATCCCTCCCGCTAGTGATTTCACGGAAGAGAGACCAACCCTAGTTACGACAAAAGAAAGAATTTGGCACTGCAAGAGCAGTTTATGAAAATTATGTATCTGATTATGTTTGGAGGAGGAAATTTTTTGAACCCAATATTTTCTATCATTTGTGGTCACAGATCGCTGAACCTTATGTTGTTGAATGTTAAAGTGTGTCAGCTCGATAGAAATAAAGGTATTTGAAGCAAAATTCTCGTTAAATTATTGAAATTTTGGGGTGCGCCACGAAACAGTAGAAGTACCTAAACCCTTCTTGTCATTATTATCACCTGTAAAAGTCTTGACCAGCAGTTGACTTGCAATATGATACATGAAAATAGATCCTGCAAAAAATTTAACATGAAAAATGTTGACTTTGACGATGTGTCACCTAGTGCAAGTTCATTTCCTAAAATTACCACAAATACAACTGTAGAACTGAGCCCCAGAATGTTAAAGCTACCTGCAATCAACAAGTGCTGGTGGTTGTGAGTCGGCTGGATGACTGTCTTGGACGACTTCCACTGGGGGATGGAGAAAGACACAACCTATAGTCGATTTTCAGTATGCTTGAGAGACAACAAACACCAATATACCTGCTTTATCTTAGGAGGAGAAATCCAACAAGTCAATGGCACCAGCAATGGTCCCTCCCCATAGTTGTCTGTCCATTGCATTGCTTGCTCAACAAAATGGTTCAGATTGGGCGAATTTTTGACTGAAAAAATGTATCTTTTGGTGGAAAAATCATTGAAAATTAAAAGAGAACCTCTTGTGTAGCGTAGTCTGTTGAGAAATTCGGAAACAAACTGTCTTTCATCCCTGATAAGAGTTGGAATTGCTGGAAGAAGCACTTGCTCGAAGATTACAAGAAGATCGTGGTCAAGAATTTGCTGAAAATTTTTTTTTGAAGTAAAGCAGGCTAAACTTCACTTGATCACCCCTACGGCTGACCCATGTTTGAGAGGAAAATTTTCAGATCAATTACATATGCGTGTTTTTCGACCCTGATTTTTACGAGAAATTGTCAACAGATTCTGTGAAAGTGAAAAAAAATCGCGTTTTGCTTGGTCCCTTTGGATTAGGACTGATCGTTTAGCTATTTGCAGCTATGCAGCTATGCGGCCTTTTACAGCGTTTATTAACAAAAAAAATACCTGAAGGCATTCTTCAAATATGGATAACAAACGGGTGAGGCCACATCCCCGAAAGGTCGCTTCCAAGTAGTCGAACGAGCAAAGAGTCAGTCGCTTTAAGCTTTCAATGTTACCTCAAAATAAAGCTTAATCCTTTTCAAGCACTTTATCAACAGAAATTACCCGTATAGAGGAGAAAGTACCAATGAAAGCGCACCCTTCTTAGGTTGACTGCACCATTCTCTCTGTTGATCGGCTGAGGGAACAAGAAGCTGGAAGAGATCACATCGTTTTCATCTTCTTCAGTGTTAATCGGAAATGTCATTATGTTGGCCATTACCTGCAAATTGAAGGTGTTGATTGCGTGAATGAAAGAGAAAAAGGGATAAAAAGGCACTACGTCAAATTGTCAAGGGGTCAATTCAAATTAATAAGACCAAAAAAGTAATGTATTTTGTGGCATTGAACCTAAGACGGAATACGCGAGCTTGAGATCTTACCATCGTGGGAGTAGGGTTGACCAAATGACGAATGACCGGCCCAAAACGACTCGCTTTATCCTTTTTAGGACATTAAAGGGGCATGCCCCTTTAAACTAGGTTAGGGGGGATGCTACACGTATTTTGTGGCAGTTACATTTTGGGGGAGGGGGGTATAATCCAGTAGAGCTAAAGTTTCTACCTACTTCGTTCATAAGTTTGATTTCTCCTGCAGACTGAAGATAGCGTTGTCTGACGGCTTGTCCCACCACCGAATGCCTAAACATCCACAAGCGACGGCCTTCCACAACGATGGTTAGGAGAAGATGCCCTGGAATGATGTTTTAATAGCTTAGCTTTCTCTTGAGCCAACTCTAGAACAGGTCCCATCTTTTGCCTTGTTTTTCCGACCCAAAAAAAAAGGACTTCTTCTAGAGTAGGCCCCCTCTGCTTATTGATATAAATGACCCACCAAGGTGTTTGAGCACAAGAAGTGGGGCAGTACTTAGCACATCCTCTTGCTCAAATGCCATTCCTGCCTGCTTTTTCCTTAGTCGAAAGGCGTCCATTAGTTCTAGAGCGGAGATGCCAAAAGGAGCGCAACATATCAATTGGCACAACTGAAAGCGGCACTGATTGGAGCCATTGTTCGTTAGTTTGAGAAAAAAAGAACTAACAGTGCGCACATTCTCTACCCCACAGCGTAGCTCAACGAGGGCTAGACGAGCATCCAGACTAGCACTCACACTTGTTTGCCCTGATAACAGCTCTTCTAGTTCAATTTCAGCCAGGATCAAGGTGCCGTTGGAAAGTTTCAACTGAAAATTTTTACATTTTATTGCTTTTCCATTAGAATTTTTGCTGCGTCGCTTTTGCAAAACGCCTAAAATCTTCTTTTTTCAACATTTTGGCTTGGGAAACGAGCATCCAGAGTCACTTTCGAGCTAGGCCAGCCTAGGTTAGCTGACATCCAGGCTCAAGCTGGGCTTCAAGGGTTAGAGATGCGCGTACAGACTTATCTTAGACATGAATCCGAGCAAGACTCTTGACAAAATGTATTCTAAGAGTCTTTTTGCCAAGCTCGAGTAAAAAAAACATAATAAAATATAAGTGTTTCCAAAGAAGGACCTGTTGCCTCAATATGCCCAGTTGATCACTTCCCAATTTGCGGTTCTTCTGCTGACACTGTGCCTTGACTATGTCCATTATTTGTTCACAGGTGGGAAGGCCAAGCTCAATTGATTGAGCCTTAGGAAATCCATTCAGAGGACTGGAGCAGTTGGAGAAGAACACAAAGGTAATTTTTGGCCAGAGCTCCTTTAGTGGTTTGTCTATCCTGCTGAGTGCTCTTCCAAACTTCAACAAGTGGATGTCGTCAATGAGGATGAACAAGGGTCGAGTCAACTTGGCTGACAGCAGTTTGGCTTGCAACAGGATGTCGTTCAGGTGGAAACTGCCCATCATTTCTTTAGGGTCCTCTTTAATCAACGCGTAAACCTGGAAAAGTAAACTTTAAAAGTTCATATGAACCACCGGAAACCATGATGGATGTCCACTTGGTGTTTTCATTTTCAGGCTCTGAAACCCTTTTTTTTGTAGCAATTAGAGCATTTTAAAGAAGGTTTGACGTTATAGGCTATTTTCGGTTTTTTCGAGGAAAGCACTTATAAAACCGGTGATTCAGCTCTGTCAAACCCTCCTTAGTAATGCTCTAATTATCGGGTGAGGCAAAAGTTTGTACGTAAATTTAAAGCTTATTTTTAATGATCAAATGCACACATCGAACTGCTCGGCTAGCATCCTGGTAGTCAGACTCTCATCAACTTCTACGGCTTGCACAAGGGCCTGGTCGTCATAATTCACGCCGGTTTTTATTCAACCAAAAACTTTGTTGGATAAAGGACATTTTACTCAGCGAAACAATATTTAAATGATCATTCTGGAGCATATTCGCCGTCTATTTCAAGAACAGCGTCCCATTTGTCTGGAAGTCGATCGATCCTCTTGGCAAAAAAGTTCCTGCTCTTCGAAGCGATCTACTCCTTAATGTCGGTCACGAGCTCATAAAATTCGTCAAAGAACTTCCACGGCGGCCAGAAGAGCTTGATCATCAAAATCGGAGGGGCGGCCACGTCCTTCTTGGTCTTCGAGACTTGTGTTGCCGGATTTGAACCTTTCGAACCATCTTTGCACTTGCCGTTTGCTGATCGTCTCTTCACCGAAGACCTTGTTCAATTTCCGGCAAGACCCTTTTTGGAAGGGGTAGAGCATAATATGGCGAAGGTGAATATGGTCGTCGACACGCATTTAATCAATGAAACACTGAAGAAGAAAAATAATATAAACAAAAGGGAATATACCAAATATATAGTGAACAACTGAGCGCCAATTCAAAACCGACGTTAATTATGCGCCAACTCAATATTTTAGTAGGATAAAATCTGAACAAAACGCCAATAATACGGAAATAAACGCGCGCAAATAAAACGATCGTTAATTATTACTCAAGCCAATAGTAGAGTGTGAAACTTATCCAGGCGCTCCAAAGGTTGGGACTTGGACTATCAGAATCAGGAGGATCATGACTTGCCTTGAGGAATATGTTGCGGAAGATCTCATTGGCGAAGACGGAGCTGTCGGATAGTCCAGCAAACCTGACCACCACAAAGCATTCTTTCTGGAGGAGTAGTTGGTGGAGACGGCACAGCACTGCAGTCTTACCTGAACCACCATGGATTTGGATTAGGAGAGGTTGGCTCATCCCTTTCTCCACTATTTCCCCCAGTTTGGTGTCTATTTGAGGGCGAGGCACGTACAGCTTGGGGCACACATAGTCAATGAAATTCTGCAAACAAATAAATTCGAAGGTGTTAAGTGATGAAGAAGAAAGTACTTGATGAAGAGTATGCTCTTTGTCCACCACTTCTTCCCATAGAATAGGGGATATTGGATGGGTTGGGGCTGGCATGGACTGCACGTCCAACAAACTTTTCAACCGTTCACTTAGCTAAAACATAGGATTTAGGGATAAAGGTGTCGAATGACATCTTGGATCCTTTTTGTTTCGTCATCTTTCCAAAAACACCCGGAAAAAATATTTTTTTGGTGTTTTACGACCTAGAACGTATAAAAACAGGTTTTTAGGGCGCGGCTGGGCTCCGACATCCCCAGTTATCGGGTGTGTGTGTGCGCGCGCGTATGGGGCACGTCTATGCTTGGATACGAGCCATCGAGCTGACAGGTTCTCGAGCTTACAGGTTATCGAACTTACAGGTTATCGAGCTGAAGGCTTATCGAGCTGACAGGTTATCGAGCTGAAGGCTTATCGAGCTGACAGATTATCGAAGTTCGACTTTTTTGCCGAGAAACTTCTATTCACATACCGTATAACCTCTATTAATCCTCCCCCCTCTCTCGTCACCGCGGTCGGTGGTCCGCTTTTTTACTGCTCAACCACTCGACAATTGGGTACTGACACCATGCTCAAAAATATAGCCCTGAATCTCAGCTACATTTTTGAGTATGCTGTCAGTACCCGATTTTCGGGTGGTTGAGCCGGTCGACCACCGACTGTGGTGACGAGAGAGGGGAGAGAATTAACAGAGGTTATACGGTAAAGTGCTTCTGTAAAGAAAGATTTGAAAAAACTTTTGCTGAACAATGTTTCCAGGAAAAATATACATTGAGTGTGAGATCTCGCTCATAGGCCAACGCTTCCTTGGATTTGGCCCAAGTAGCAGGGTCAGAGTTGTGTAGGTTGAAAATAAAAGGCAAGTGATTGATGGACTCTGACTTGATTTTGGCACTTATTCTATTCTTTAGACTGCTGACTTTCTCGTAATTGACAGCTGAAGAGTCCATCCATTGGTCAGCTGCACCCTGTGTTGGGTATTCTAAAGACTGTTCAGTGCACACAGAGACATATTATTTACAAAAGATGACCTTGAAAGCGTCGACTGACAAAGAGGTGTTTTGAGAAATTGGCAAGCATTTGATCCACAATCAACTCAATGAAGCTTTTGAAGAAGTGCTCTTGCCTCTGCTCATTTATCTGAATTGTTTTCTTTCTATCATTTACTACGAAATCTTCCATATTTGACCTTGATCCACCAAGATAAACAGCCTTATAAATGGTATTTTCTGACCCTAGGGTAGCTGAGACCTTCAGGCTTAGGGTAGGCCAGCCTAGGGTAGCCGAGACCCTTGGGCTTAGGGTAGGCCAGCCTAGGGTAGCCGAGACCCTTAGGGTAGGCCAGCCTAGGGTAGCCAAGACCCTTAGGCTCAGGGTAGGCCAGAAGTATATATCGTAGTAGAGTCACATTTTTATTGGGCTTTAAACCCGCAAAGTAGTCAGAAATACTAGAAAATTCCAGCAAAAAGGCTTAAGATTGTGGAGACGATGTGAAGTGCATAGGCCTACCTGATGAATCACCCCGTCCTCATATGCTCTTTTGACACTCTTCTGCAAGGTTTCACACAACCTCTTAGCTTCATTTGGATCCCTGCTAGTGGTCGGCCTGAGTTTGTACACGTCTGACTGTGCCTCATACGTTTTGTCCAGCACATAGTACTGCTCTAGGAGTTTGACGTCTAAACACAAAATTCGGCTCAATTATACCAAAAGACGCCAACCATTGGACAGCTCAAGAGCAGCCGCCTGAATGCCAGCATATTCGTCTGAACGCAACTCCATGGGAAGCATGGCTCGACCATACTTATCGCCAACAAAACACTAAGTTGTTTGTTGTTAAAAGTGCCAAAAGAACCTTTTGGATTACCAAAACTGTGCTTGTGTGCTTTTGACTGGAAGCCAACAATTCAGTCAACAAAGAGAACTGCTCCACGTTTTCCACCAGGTCTCTAGTCTCAAAAAATGTGCCTGAATGGAACAACTGGAATGTTGCAGAGCAAGTACGACTCTGCTGGATTAGGGGGGGGGGCTCTATTAGAGTATTTACGGTACAGTTGAACCTCGTTAAACTGGCACCCCTAATTCAAAAAAATGTGTTTGTGGCATTGTGTTTTTGACCTATGTTTTGCTGGTGTCTTCTGGGCATGTTATATACCAAAATTTAGCTTAGATTCTAGGCTACGTTTTGGTATATAACATGCCCAGAAGACACCAGCAAAATATAGGTCAAAAACACAATGCCACAAACACATTTTTTTGAATTAGGGGTGCCAGTTTAACGAGGTTCGACTGTAGTATGTTTTTCTTACTGGCCCTCCTTAGAAAGTGGCCCTTTCCTTGTTCCTTTTCCTCCCTATACAGCCCTTCATCCCCTTACTTGGTGATATATATTTTCTTTGGGGTGGGGGTTATTAATTTTATTAGGGTAGGGTTAATAATACAGTAGTACCGCAAGGACTATAACTTACAACACTCCAAGTCCACATCTCTGTCTGAGCAGTACTGCTGTAACTCCGGCAGAACACTATTTTTCAGAACTTCTCTTTCGGCCACAAACTCTGCAAATGAGAAAATTTTGAATTAATCGTTTCGAAACTGTCTAATAGACAAAAAAGGGCAGTTAGAGGCACACAACAAATCAAATTTTTGGCACTACTAGGAAATATTCGACTCGCATTTTGCTACTAAAATATTGGGTTGGCGCATAATTAACGTCGGTTTTGAATTGGCGCTCAGTTGTTCACTATATATTTGGTATATTCCCTTTTGTTTATATTATTTTTCTTCTTCAGTGTTTCATTGATTAAATGCGTGTCGACGACCATATTCACCTTCGCCATATTATGCTCTACCCCTTCCAAAAAGGGTCTTGCCGGAAATTGAACAAGGTCTTCGGTGAAGAGACGATCAGCAAACGGCAAGTGCAAAGATGGTTCGAAAGGTTCAAATCCGGCAACACAAGTCTCGAAGACCAAGAAGGACGTGGCCGCCCCTCCGATTTTGATGATCAAGCTCTTCTGGCCGCCGTGGAAGTTCTTTGACGAATTTTATGAGCTCGTGACCGACATTAAGGAGTAGATCGCTTCGAAGAGCAGGAACTT
>BBSZ01013164.1:1048-12573 GCA_000981365.1 Subanguina moxae | reverse complement strand
ACAAAATACGTGTATCCCCCCTAACCTATTTTAATGCCCTAAAAAGGGTAAAGCGAGTCCTTTTGGGCCTGTTATATGCGGTTAGGGAAGTTTTTTCTGCAACCCGTTTGTGCAACTTTTTCTCCCTTTTTTGCCCTTTTAACATGTTTTTCTCACTGGACTATGGCAAAAAGGCGTGAAATACATTTATTTGTCCATAATCTTGCTCGGCTTCATCTCACAGATAAGCCTCTGCGCGCATCTCTAATTCTCAAGCCACCTTACGGGAGCGACGGGGGCTTGAGAGTTAGAGATGCACACACCCATACCTGAGATATGAGTCACTTGAGAAGCAGCTCTGGATGCATGAAAATAGCAAGCATGCTAGAGCTTTTTTATGCGGTAGAGCACAGTTGACAAGGCTATGTTCAAGATATTCTCTTTACTGCCCCTTACTTGTTCCTTCCCCTCTCTATACAGCCCTTAATCCTTCAAAAATGGTGAAAAAATACTCTTTAAATGGTCAATTTACCTAGAAAACACAAGTACTTACTTTTTTTTGGGTGGAGGGGGGGGTATAATACATTAATACCAACTTGTTTAATTTTTTTTTACAGACCACTGTTCTCAGTCTAAAAACTCTGGAGAACCACTTCAAGAATAGTGAACGTGTGCGCAGAGTTAAGTGGAGACATTTGTCGGCGGAACGCATTTCCATCTACCGCTACTCATTGCCAATCATAAGCACCAAGTTTACACTAAGAGTAGCACACTTCTTGTCGAGAAACTATAGATGCTGCATTCTATGTATGTGGTGCCTTGTAATTTTATTTGTAAGTGTGGGCATTGTGCTAAGTGTAGTGTTTGGACACATGAAGACGACTAGCAATACGACATCTTCATCAACAACAACCCTTTTTGCAGCACAGCAAGGTGGGGGAGGAGACAATTCCCTTCAGCCAGCCACTTTTCTGCTAAAGGCTACATCCACGAAGTGATATGAGTGTATAACGCTTTTGCAAACACATGCTACAGGGTGCATCACATATTTTACCTGATTTGAAATGGCCATATCGTTTTTTTCTCTATCGGGTGAGGCAAAAGTTCGTACGAAAATTTAAACCTTATTTTTAAATGATGAAATACACTCTTTCCCACAAAATGTTTGCTGCCATTGAATAACCTTTTTTTCTTCTTCTTTTATTTCATACATAATGCATCATTTATCAGGATGGAGCTCCATCGCATCGGGCGGTCGAAACTCAGCAATGGATTCAACACAACTTTCCGGACTCGATCAGTGTCGACACTCATGGGACTCGAGATGATGGAGAGTGGCAACCGAATTTCGCTGAAGGAAACGTGATGGACTACTTTGTTTGGCCGGAACTGGAGAAGAGAACGTGCTCAGAGTCTCACCGTACCATGGCAGATCTCAAAGAGTGGTTGCAACGAGAATGGAGACGTCTTCCACTGGATATGATAAAGAAAGCGATTAATAATTTTCCAAAACGTCTCCGTTGTTGTATTGCGGCCGAAGGTGGCTATTTTGATCATTTTTTGAAATAAAGTTATACACCGTTTAAAAGCTTTCTGTCTGCTCTTTAAAATGGTACCAAACACTTTGTGAGAAAGAGTGCATTTCATCATTAAAAATAAGGTTGAAATGTTCGTACGAACTTTTGCCTCATCTGATAATAGAGCGGCATGACGCTCTACTTTTCAACTTGTAAATTTTTTTGGCTTCATGATAGAAAAGCAATAAAATAAGCACATTAACTGGTTGCACATTCTACAGTAGTCTTGGACGTGAAATTTTTGTATATGCACATGTCACCGATACCAGTGTGTATGAAAGCATTCCTTTTTATATGCCTGAAAAACATGCCTAAAAAGCCAAAAAGAGATACTTTGACTCTGCTGGATTATATACGAATTATAAAAACAGAGATTTGCTACAGGCATATAAAATTTTAAAGGCCAAATATCGATATGTTGCCTTGATCCCCCAAGGTAGACAACCTTGTAATTGGCATTTTTAGACCCCAGTTACCACACTTAGGCATAGGGTAGGTCAGCATAAGTTAACCATAGACCACTAAAAATCGTAAAAGTGCAAAAAAACAACAGGGCGGACCGAGACTTTTTTTTCGGCGTCCGTGAGAACACTTGTAAAGACACAACTGTGTTTTTTGATTTCATTGTGTCTCTAAAATGGCAGAAGGAGAAAAGAGCTTTCTTGCAAACAGCTTTTGTTTGCAGCCTGTCTATCAAATAGTTCCTTTTTTTGTGTTATCTGTTAAAAAAGGGGGTTGCTCTGACAACCAGGCTTCCCTCCAAATCTCTGCTATCTCTTTCAACGCTATTTTTTTTCTCGTTCCTTCAGCTAACTGGTTTTTTCTGCTACTCTCTTCGGCTTTCTAGAAGCTTCTAGCTTCTGTCTGTTTTCTTTGCTCTGTTAGACAGAGCCAGCAACAACACGGGGGTAGTTTGATGCCGAGAGTGGAGTAGTGGTATTGGCATGCTTTTTTACTATGGTGCACTCAACACATGTCTTCCTAACAGGAACAGCTTCTTGTTGTTTGAGTGACAAATCCAAAAGAATAATCATCAAGCTTATTCTGGCTTACGTGTTTTTATGTTTTGAATAAAGTAGTGGAAAACAAAAAATACATATTTTCATGTGTTCTCTGTAAACAATGAGTACATCTGCTGACGCTACTGTGATCTACCATCCTTCCCCCTAAGATTTTTGTTATAAAGCGGCCAAAATAGTAACTGAGAGGGAATTAGGGTTGTATTGGGAGGGGAAGGGAATAATAGGAGACCATTTTTTTGTAAATATTATTATCTCGTCTCCCTTACTGAACCAGGGCAAAAAGTGCCTCTAGATGGATTTATTTCTCGGAAGTATTGCTTGGATTTATTTATTCACAGGTAAGTCTAAGGAGTAGCCAAATACCCTCTTTAAAGTATATTATACCAATGATTTTGACATAGTGACCACACACCAGTCATACCAAGTGGTTATCCACTTGGTGGATGTGGATGTCCACTTGGAGGTGACCCATTCATCAGTTAAACTCAAAAGCTAATCTTTAGGCTTACGACTAAACCTTAGTCTTAGTGCAGGCCAGCGTACCTTAGCCGAGTACCATTAAACCTAGGTTAAACAGGGGTATAATCATGGCGTAGGATGGACCGCCACCACAGAGCTCTATTCTGAGGTTTTCGAAGGTTTGTTACGCTTTTTGTTACGCCACAACAATTTACATACACAGTCAAACCTCTGTATAATGAACCCCTGGTGACCAGCCAAAATGTTCGTTATATTGAGGTTTGACTGTACTCATTTACAGTACTCATTTTTGGTAGGATTTCTTTATTCTGAGGCACCCCGGTAGGCAAAAAGGCCTCAGGAATCCAAATCTGAAAACAGAATTTCAAAAAGAGGCTTGCTTGCTGAGATATGATCATAGCCAGCCGCAAACTTAGTTTTTATCCTTTTTCTCCCAGTTTCGATAACATCTCAGCAACCAAGCCTCTCTTTTTGAAATTCTGTTTTCAGATTTGGATTCGTGAGGTCTTTTTGCTTACTGGGGTACCTCAGAATAAAAATACCCTATCAAAAATGAGTACTATAAATGAGAATACCGTATAACTTCTAGTAATCCTCCCCCTCCCTCATCAGCACGGTCGGTGGTCAACCATTTTTTACAACTCAAACCAGCCGACAGTTGGGTACTGACAGCATACTCAAAAATATAACGCTAAATCTCAGCTATGCTATATGCGTTAGAAGTAGCATGCATGGCTCAGTGGTTTGACCATCCACTTTTTCGTTGCAACAATTGGCGCAGTCCCAAGTTCGAATCCGCTCCCTCGTTTTCAGGACTATACGATATTGAGATGTTGTCCATCACCTAAAATTATTACATGGCCATGTCATCTGTACACTTCTGCAAGAGGTTTTGACATGGGAAGTTCATCTTAGCGGGATGTTCTCTCCGGATTCCTAACGGTTTCCTCAGTCCATAGAAATACATACATTAATTCAAAAATTATAACAGAAGGAGGTGTTATATGAGATGCTATACGAGACGGCATATAGCAAGCTACATTTTTGAGTATGGTGTCAGTACTCAATTGTCGGCTGGTTGAGCCTTAAAAAATGGTTGACCACCGACCGTGGTGACGAGAGAGTGGGGAGGATTAATACAGGTCATACGGTATATGTAAATTGTTGTGGCGTAACAAAGTGACCGCCTAACAAATGTTTCTCATAAATTATGGTGTACAGCCGTTTTCGACTTCTCTTTTTTGTTTTTTTTGCTCACTAAGAGGAAAAGTTTTATATGGAAGCAGGAATTAGCAAAAAAATTCCTAAAATTTCAGTTCATACCATTAGGTTTCTGGTTTGCATAAAGGTGGTTGTATTTGTGTTCTAAAAAATCGGCTGCAGACCTGAATATACAATAACGAGTCCTTTGTCTATGCTTTTCAGTGCCTTGCTCAACTCCCACAACAAAGTCTATGTAATTATTATTGTCTGTTCAGTTTTTTTTTGAGAACGTTCACTAATGTAACGGGTAATTACTCTCTCGCTGCGAAAAAGTTTTGGTGGGTTGAGTTGGTGACAGCAAAGCAGCAAAGCAATCTATAAGTCTTTCAGCTAACCGTCCAAACACCCACTTGTTCTCTCCCTTGCTGAGTACACACAGCAGCAGCAGCGTAGCTCTCACTGCCACTTTTGTTATTCCCTTTTTTTTCTCTTCAGCTATTTCCTTGAATGAGTGTTCAGTTGTGCCGAGTTTATTGGTCTGTTCGCCGCCAAATCCAGCCAGTTGTTACGCATTGCGTGTCGCTTCCCCAACACCTCCATAAGGAGGCCATTTTTTTGCCGAGGGGTGTAGTGCGATCTGGTTGAGTGGTTGTTGATCAGCAGTCATAGATATGTGGCTGTAAGATGACACTGCTTCCCTTACTTTTTCTGTTGACTAAAAAGTTTTTAGACTGTTATAAAGAATTTCTTGTGACGACTGAAATTTTGAGCTACTTTTCCTGGTTTTGGTTGGTAGGAGTGAATAACTACCTCTTAAAATACTAATTAATAAGTCTTACGGTTGGAAATTGTAATTAAATCTTGGCTGTATGTAGTCTCACCCCTCAAATTACTCATTTATCACCTCAAATTGCCTAAACTTGATTATCTAGCCCTGAATCATGAATTTTATTAAGATTCAAGAAAAATTCAAACGCAGCAGTAACAGAACTGATTAACCGGAAACTAAAGAAATTGAATTGTCTGTGTGCTCTCGCTTTAGATTGGTTTTCTGACATTGCATCTCCACTTCAAGGTTGTGTTTTGCTTTAACCACTGCTGAGAGACCTGTCTGAGCGCATAGAAACCGATTGCACCAAAGAAGATACATGCAGAGACCTGAGAAAAATGAACATCACCTATCCGCAGCAAATTTAGAGCAATGCTTAAAGGCAGGACAGGTGAGAAGAGATCAATCATCCCGTAAAAAACCTTTTTCACTAACTTCTTCCAGCAACATTGAGTCCACTGATGCTGCATTAGCAAGAACAGATTCAGGGCTACACACTGCACAAAAAAATTAGAAAAACTTGTTGTAAAACGGCCGAGATAATCGAGTTTACGCAATTTGAGGGGATAAATGAGTAATTTGAGCCTTTGTTACAGTCAAAGCTGGATAAGCCGACACCCCTAAATTCAAAAAGATGTGTTTGTGGCATTGTGTTTTTGACCTATGTTTTGCTGGTGTCTTCTGGGCATGTTATATACCAAAACGTAGCCTAGAATCTAAGCTAAATTTTGATATACAAGATGCCCAGAAGACACTAGTAGAGCATAGGTCAAAAACACAATGCCACAAACACATTTTTTTGAATTTAGGGGTGTCGGCTTATCCAGCTTTAACTGTAATAAACTTTTGTAGAATTAATTAGTGCCCACACCTCCCCTACTACGAGTATTTGCTTTGTTGTTATTGCTGTTGCATCGGCTTCCATATTAAACTATTAGACATCAACATGTATACTGCTATTACTACTACACTCATAGCCAGCACACAACTGCCTCCCATGCTCATGCCAGAGAACAGGCAGGACCTGCAATTGGCACCACCATCCGACACCTCCACCACCAGTCAACAGTAGGTGGTTTATTTTTTTTTTGTGTGTGTCGAAAATAATGGGTTGATGCAATACAGCGAAAAAGAGATGAGTTGAAGATGAATACGTCATAAAGTTGTTTGCGAAAACAGTGCACTTTCTCTAGTAGAAGCTTACAAAATGGATTTTTATAACACCTCCTGCCCAAACACCCTCTAACTGCCACTAAATAAGTGTCTCCTCCGCCCCTAGGCTATTTTAATACCCTAAAAAGGGTAGAGCAAGCAGTTTTGGCCCTGTCATTTGTGATTAAGGCTGTTATTTATTCAACCCATCTGTGCAATTTTTTTAATACCTTTTTTTGCCCTTCTACCCGTTTCTCATAATGGACCAGGGCAAAAAGTGCCTCTGGCTGCATTTATTTCGCAAGAGTATTGCTCACATTGAGCATTGCTCAGCTCGCAGGTATGTATGTGCGCGCATCTTTTACTCTCAAGCCCCAGAGCCCCCATAAGGGGGTGACCTTGAGAGTGACCCCTTACAGGGGCTCTGGGGCTTGAGAGTGAGAGATGTGCACAGAAGCATATCTGAGACATAAATCACTCGAGAACAAGCTCTGAGTGCATAAAAGTAGCATGTATACTACAGCTTCTTCATGCAATAGGTCCCTGTAAGGAAAACCATGCTCAAGACTTTCTCTTTTCCTACAGACTGGCACCTCCTTAAAAAATTGACCCCTTCAAAAATGAGCTCAAATATGACATACCACTAGATTTTGTTGAATAACAACTGGTTAAAGAATTCCCCTTCTTCAATAGGAAGATAACAAGACGGTTGAAGAATTGCCGGTCAAGAACATTGCAGTCGAGAACAAAAGGTTAAAGAACTTGGGTGAAGCTAAATAATTCCCACTCCAAACAAAAGGGTTCGCTTTGTGCCAGACTTTTTTTACTCTCTTTTATTGCTTTTTGGTACTTTTTGCCCTTTTTACTGCCCAACTGCCGCATTTGTTGATGTCTATGGCGTTAAAGTTTAAGAAAAAATGCTGAACTATGGCGAAAAAGCTGTTTTTTTAACAACAACAACAACAAGCTGGGATGGTTGTTAGCTAATCGAAAATGGATCAGACACTAATGTTTTTTTAAGTTCTTCAGTTTTCCTTCCGCGTTTATCTCCATTGTGTGCAAATATCAACAAAATAGTCGAAAGGAGCAGCAGAGATAAAAGAGAGGAGAATAAAAGAGTTTAACAAGTAGTGATCAATGACTGCAAGAGCCCGAAAATGTGGGGTGTGTTGGATATATGTTTGATGGTCGTGCAACCACTGGACAAATAACTTGTTGACCATCATATATGTATTGGGTTGTCATGTAATTATGGAAGCAAATCTAGAAGCAAATAAGCAAATCGAACCGGTCTTTAGCAATAAACGAGGCACCGGACTTATGGAGACAGGTACACTGGACTCGCCATAGAAACGCGCTGCCTTTGGTCTGAGCCCAGGACAATGCTGCGTCTTGACCCATAGTGGCCCCATTTGAGAGCGATCTTTAAACAGCTTCATCGCCTACTTTCTTGCTTTGCTTAGCCGAGTTGAATGTCGAGAGCATCCTAAATGAGTTCATTATTTAATTTGAACCAAAGCATATGAATATTAAGACAGTCAAAAATAATAATAACACAATTACGCATGCCAAGTTTTTTAAATTGGTCTTAATCAGTCAGAAATTCCTGCATTTTGACAATCAAAAAGCAGGAATTGAATCCAAAAAACCAGGAAATTAGGATATCTGTGTTTTTCCAAACTTATTTATATAAATTTATAAACCACCTGGAGGTTAGGTAAGCCATTTGGAGGGCTGGTAAATTATCTGGAGGGTATGTAGACCAATAACTCTATAAAACATTTAAAGCACACTCCGTTTTCCGTCCGAGTTCGGCCATTAAAACGATCGGAGTCGTGCTGACGTGACATTTAATCGATGCCCACATTGGTGTGACCGAAATAGGACTCTGAAAGTCTGGTATGCATGATATTTTTTAGAGATGCAATGCGGAAGAGGCAATTAATCGCTATTGCAAAAGTTCGTATGAAAATTTAAACCTTATTTTTAATGATGAAATGTGTTTGGTACCATTGAATAGCCCTTTTTCTCTTCTTTCATTTCATATATAATAGATAGAGCTCCATCGCATCGGTCGGTCGAAACTCAGCAATGGATTCAACACAACTTTCCGGACTCGATCAGTGTCGACACTCATTGGACTCGGGACGATGGAGAGTGGCCACCGAATTTGGAAACGTGATGGACTACTTTGTTTGGCCGGAACTGGAGAAGAGAACGTGCTCAGAGCCTCACCGAACCATGGCTGATCTCAAAGAGTGGTTGCAACGAGAATGGAGACGTCTTCCACTGGATATGATAAAGAAAGCAATTGATAATTTTCCAAAACGTCTCCGTTGTTGTATTGCGGCAGAAGGTGGCTGTTTTGACCATTTGTTGAAATAGAGTTATACACCCTTTAAAAGCTTTTTGTCTGCTCTTTAAAATGGTACCAAACACTTTTCTGCCTACCAGGTCCTGGGAACAAGCCAAAAGGGTAGTCCAAGGTAGTCCACAGAGAGACCAAGCCATTTGATCTTGTATACCAAAAAAGGTAGTATGATGAGTGGAATCGAAGTCATGGTATTTCACACGTTCTAGAATATTTTTTCTGCAGCCTGTGGTTGATTGCTCACGAAAAACCTGCTGGCGTATCAATTAGTAGTAGGAAAAGCAAAAGTTTTTGATACATAAGTTACCTATGCATGGTTACACCTCCACTCCAACCACTGCAATCAAGATGTGAGAAGGGCAGGCAGTCTTAGAAATGTGATGGAGGTCCTGCTCACCCTGCCTTTCTTTCTTCTCTGCACTCACTCAATCAATAGTCTCCCCTGTCTTCTCTCTCTCTGTGCTTTCTACTGCAGCAGCTCACCAACTAATTTACTCCTTCTTTGGATCGATAAACTTTTGATAGATTTATAAGCGGGAAAACTCCTGGCTTCATCACCTACCATGCCACCATTTGTTTATATGATTCTTGCCACATTATCCACTTTTTGGAACGGGAATATATGTGTGTGTGTTTACATAAGCATATATAGTTACCAACAAAAAGTCCAGCAATTTTTTGTCCAAAACATTTGTGATACCTTTTTTTTGTTAGCCGCTTTTATTAATAGAGACTGGATTTGTATGCCAAAAAATTCGATCCACAGCTGGGTCCGACCATTTTTTTACCTCAATTTTTGACATCTTTTGCCAATTTTGATATTGATGTCTTTAAGGCGAAAAATTGCAAGGATTCTGAATTTGTCAGTTGTTTTTAAACAACTCAACAATTTCATCTTTAATAAACCCAACTCTCGATTTAACCCTCGATTTTAACTCTCAATTGAGTCCATTAAATCGAGAGTTGGATTTTTTAAAGGTGGAATTGTTGAGTTGTTTAAAAACGACTGACAAATTCAGAATCCTTGCGATTTTTTGCCCCAGAGACATCAATGTCAAAAATGGCAAAAGATGTCAAAATTTGAGGTAAAAAAATGGTCGGACCCAGCTGTGGATCCAACTTTTTGGCATATGAATCCGGTCTCTACTAATTAGGAAGAGTTCTTGTTTCTAATCAATTTGATCTTCATAATTTTTGTGTTACAAATACCGTATTTACTTTAATAAGCGGGCACCCTAAATTCAAAAAACTGTGTTTGTGGCATTGTGTTTTTGACCTATGTTTTGCGGGTGTCTTCTGGACATGTTATATACCAAAATGTAGCTTATAATCTAGGCTACATTTTGGTATATAATATGCCCAGAAGACACCAGCAAAACATAAGTCACAAACAATATGCCACAAACACATTTTTTGAATTCAGGGGTGCCCGCTTATTAGAGCATATACGGCAAGTTGTAGTCTTTTTTCTGATTGTCACCCATCCCTCTTACTCTTGAATCTCAAAAATCATTCGCAAAAATTGGAGATTGAGCGTTTTTCTATGAAAAATTACAACAAAAATTCTAGGATATGAAAAACATTGGAGAAAGTTCTTCTTCAAATTTACTACCATGTGTTAGAAAAAGTTTTGCTACCAATTTAAATGACTCATATCTTTTTTCATTATGAAAGGAGAAGCGGCAGTGTTTGCTGTTGTGTTAAAGCCTGTTTTCTCTACTTTCATTTCGCACATCACTTTTATTAATATTCACTCTAAATGGTCACTGTCCGCCTCAACACATTTGCGGAGCCTAACTGGAAACTGGTCAATAGCTTTTTGTATCATTTTCTAAGGATTTTTCTTCCATTCTTTTAGGAGCGAATCTTAAGCGCAGGTTGTGTTCGGAGGTTTGTGGGGTTCGGAACATGCTTTTGACTCAAAAAAAAAGGCCAGGCAAAGTTATCCAGGACAGTCACTTGAGTTCGGAGCCTGGTTACAATGGGTGTCGACTTTGGTGAAGTCTGCAAAATTTACCTGCTCCTAAATCAGACAGGGCTATATTTTTGAGTATGCTGTCAGTACCCAATTGTCGGCTGGTTGAGCTGCAAAAAATTGTTGACCACCGACCGCGGTGACGAGAGAAAGGGGAGGATTAATAGAGGTTATACGGTATACACGAAATGAAAGTAGAGAAAACAGGCTTTGAAACAACACCAAACACTGCCGCTTCTCCTTTCATAATGAAAAAAATATGAGTCAGTCAAATTTGTGCTGGAACTTTTCTAACACAGGGTACTAACTACCTATCTATCTTCTTAATAGTTAAATAATAATGTTTACTTAGGCGTAGGCATGTTAGGGGCTAAAGTAAACTATACGGCGTAGCTCAAAAATCATTCCTAACTCATTTTTTCGATGTTTCAGCACTCAAAACACGCCTAAAACACGTTTCCCCGGTGGCGGTCGACACTTTTTGGTGAAAAAAAAAGTTTGACCAAAAATGAGCAGAATCATGATACCCACCCTGTAGTACCCACTACCCTCAGCATTGAATCACCGGGAAAAGGTACCTAAATACCCAAAAAAGATGGATTTTGAACATAGTTTTGTTAACTGGAGCCTACCGCATAAAGAAACTCTGGTATGCATGCTTGTTTCATGCATCCAGAGTCACTTTCGAGTGATTGGTGTCTAAGCTAGGTGGGTATGTGCATCTCAACCCCAAGCCCCTTTCGGCTTTTAGAGCCCCCTTTGAGGGTGCAGGGAGCTTGAGAGCTAGAGATGAGCCCACCCACCTACCTTAGACATGATTCCGAGCAATGCTATTGATCCTAAAATGCATATAGAGGCTCTTTTTGCACAGCTCCAGTGACCAAAATGGGGTAGAATACCCTAAAACAAAGTGGTTTACCTTGGTCCCCCAAGGCAA